>WEKY01051496.1:51614-80647 GCA_013390045.1 Picathartes gymnocephalus
TTCTTGCCACGCCAGCCACAGAGCGAGCACGAGGAGCATCTCCCGGCGGCGGGCGCGGTGCCAAGCGGCGGGGTTCAGCATTCCCCGGCTCTTCGCGGCGCTCGGCCCCGGCCCCGGCCCCGCGATGGGCTCTGCCGGGCTCCGCGCCGCATCCGCGCTCCCGCCCCGGGCTGCGGCCGCCGCCGGGGAGGGAAGGAGGCAGGGAAGGAGGAAGAGGCGGGAGGCTCCACTCCGTTCCTCGCTGCTCCGCCGAGGGTGGAGAAGGCGGGGGTCCGCTCCGCCCCGCCGAGGAGGGAAGCTGGGGAGGACTCCGCTCCGCGCTGCTTCGCGCTGCCGGGGAGGCTCCACCGCCGTGTGCGCCGTCACATCGCCCCGCTTCCACAGTCTGCGGAGCGGCAGAGTTGCTGCGGGCGCTGGCGCGGAGCAGAGCGCGGCTCGGCTGAGGCAGCTGCTGCTGGTGCCGGGAGCCGTCGCGGCTCCGGCGCAGCTGACGTGCACCCCTCTACAGCCGGCCGGCGGAGGAGGAGGAGGAGGAAGGGATGCTAATGAGAGAGGCGGTGTCAGGGCTCCTCTGGCGTAGGGTGGCTCATAAACGCGGTCTGGCCGCGGCGCGGCGCCGAGCACTGGTAGTGATCTCGGTCCGCTACCCTTGCGCCGTGCGGAAAGGAGCCGGCTCAGTCCCCTCCCGTTTTGGTATCTGGCTGAAATACCTCAGGGTTCCGACACGGTTTTTTCCTAAACATCTACATTTTTGTAAGTACCAGCTTCATCTCCGAGTTTTTAAGCGACTATGGAAAAGACCGCGTGGTTGGAGCATACCTGACTGACATCCCGTCTCAGCGAGACAAATGTCTGGCTTGTCCCCATAAACAGCATAATAGAATCATATGGCCTCTACTGCGTGTCCTCCCTCGAGAGCTGTCAATCTGCCACATGCTCCGACAGGCCAGATGGCAGGGGCCACCCTCTGTCCCCAGTTCAGCTGGCTCAGCCCTATCCCCTGCCCACGAGCAGACAGGCTCAAGCCTATGCGGAGTTTGGGAGTCTTTATGGGACGAGTGCAGAATGCCACAGGACTGCTGCCACTTCCCAGGCCCACAGCCAGCTCCCTGTTTGACAGTAAGTCTGACCCTGACCCTGCCTCCTGCTCCCAGAGAGGGTTCCTTTCCCTTTGGGCACCGCTCTTCCAGATGGAGACTGGTGTTGCAGCCTACTTTCTTGTTTATATGTGATTTATACCCCCTTATCCCCCCAAATGGTTTGTACCTTCCCCCCCCACTATGTAAATAGTTTAGCTCCAACTTCTTGTTGAGACTTCCCTGACAGTTACCTGTCAATCCCTTCTTGTCCCCACCTACCTTCCTCTGAAGTTCCCCCTCTCCTCAACACCCTAATGGTTAATTTGTATTGTACTCCTCCCCCCGCTTCCCTGTATTGGTTTGTTATTTGTAACCCCACCCTGAGACCTTTCCATTCTCCTTCCCCATTGGTCCTAGAAGTGTTCCCTCCCCTTGTACCTCCCCAGTTTATAAATTCGTGTTCTGGTGGTGTCCCTGGCACCTCCAGGGTAATAAAGCTTTCCTTGGAACCCATACCGAAAGCTTGCCCCTCGCTCCTCGCTCTCGCCTGGTATGTGTGTTGCTACCTGAGGCATTGAGCTCGGCTCCACCTAAGGGCTTATGCAGTACTGTGGACATCCCCATCCCAGTGCGGTGAGCCCCCGGGCAGCTCCGGCCGCATCAGACGGTGAGGTGTTTTAGTGCATTTTCCATCTGCCACTCCAAAACAGAGCACACTCGTGTTTCTTTCAGAGTCCATTTCTTCAAGGATTTCAGATTATGCATCACAGGTTATCCAGAGAGCAGCGGCCAGCTGGGCCCCTGTGCCTCCACAATCCTCTGCCTGTGGATGCTGCCCAGCCCCACAGCTCCAGCCACCTCCCAGACACAGCTCCAACACCCAGCTAAATCTGGGAGGTACCTACTTACCTGCTCTGCCAGCTAAGCTGCCTTTGACAGTCACTACCCCTAATCAGGTATCCCTTACGATTTTAATAATATAATTATATGATGGCAAGAAAAACCAGTAACCCAAACCCTGATGTAAACTGTTTTTGTCACAATCTTGAGACTCCTGCTTGAAACAGATGCCTTATTACTCAGCTTCATGGCAAGGCACTGAGAGGAAATATAAAATCAACAAGGCAGCTGCAAACTAGCTACATGTTCTCTCTCAAATTTAATAGAGATTCATGAGTCTTTACACTAATGTGCTGACAGAAAAGGATTACAGGATTCTTGCACCTTGCTTGGGTCTAAGGGAGGCGAATATCAGCAATAAGCACACATGATAAATGTCTGACAGAAGTTATTCCAAGACCCAACTATGTTAATATCAAACAAGGCACTTAAGCTCACGTGGTGTGTCCAGTCCAGGCCAACCTGTCTCAAAGCCATGAGCTCAGAGGTAAAGGAGCAGATCCATAACAGAGGACAGTGGTATATGCTCTCTCCAGACTGTGCAGGATCCAGGTTGGTTCTCATTCCATCAGGAGGCTTTCAGCCCTTGGGCACTGGTGTCCCTATGCTCTGAAGCCACTGTGCTGGCAGGCTGTGCCATCCCACTGCCTCCCTGTCCCCTGCACATTAGCACAGGGCTCAGGGCATGATCAGACCCATGTTTCTTCCCCTTCCCTTTCCCCAGCACCCAGCTGATGGCTCCAGTCGTGCTCAAAAACCACTGACACAACTGATTTCACTGTACCAGTACCACTCACTCACAGTCACTGCTCGCTTCCCTTAACTCCCACCCCTTGGGTATTTCATGCAAGACAAAAAGCAGCTGAGCATTAATCCTGTGGCTGCTGGACTGTGATACTGAGCCCCCCACCTTCCATGTGTTCTCCTCCTCTTCTCCCCCTCTCTTCAAATGTATTTTGCCATGGGAGTCCCAGGCTCCCATCCAGGCCCTGCTAGCATTGCTGCCTGAGGGGAGCAGAGCAGCTTGGGGTGTGCTGGGCACATTAACAGGGTCTGGCTGCTGAACTGCAGGTCTGAGTCAGTGAGCTGTCAGCGCCAACAGTGACACTCATGGCAGCAGATGAGAGAGCCCCCTCAATGCTACAAAACACACCCTCTCTGTGAGGTGAAGCCTCTGGAACAGTGTCGCCAGGTAAGTGGTGGAAGCACCAAGCCTGAGTTCAAGAAGCATTTGGGAAATGCTCTCAGGCACATGGTGGGATTTTTAGGGTGTCCTGTGTAAGCCCGGGAGCAGGACTCAATGATTCTCGTGGGTCTCTTCCAACTCAGATGCTCTCTGATTCTCTGTGCTTTCCAGCACATAAGGAAAATTGCCAACCTTTTTACTTCAAAATGCAGTGCACTCTGATGAAAATGAATGTATCTTAAGAAGGACTTGCCACCTTGCATTCTATCTGTAGCCTCAGTAAGTCATAAAACTTGATGCTATGTATTTTCTTTACCAGGCAAGGAACCTTGGCTGCCATTCAGGAATGTGACTGGGATATAATAGTAGCATCCAGCCCCAAATCAACCTGGATTGTACTCACGGGTACAAAAACAGCCCTGAAAGGGCTTGACTGAGACCAGACTGCACCGTAACAGTTACAGGACAGCTGCCAAGAGAGAATCCTGACCCTGAAAACCTTAATCAGGCAGCAGGCAGGAGACAGGAGTTATTTTTGCTCTGGTTTATTGGTGTGGAAGCTGTTTGACAAAGGATGACATCAATTGCACAAACCTAGGGCTGAGCCAAGAGAGAAGCCTCAGGAGTGATGCCGATTTACTGCATACCTGTGATTCTCCAGCTGCAGAGAGCAGGTCAGGGCCACTGGCCACGCTGCAGGTGGGGACACTTGTTAAGCATGGGGACATCTGTTACACGAACACACATCCAGAGCTGCTGTAAATAAACCAGTGCTGTTTTGCTGATCATGTCGAAGATACAGACCTGTTTATGCTCTGCACATCTCTTATTGAAAATAATGGAGCAGATTTCACCTCAGTGACATCCCTCCAGCCAGCCTCAGTGCCCTCAGTGAATGGTAATCGCTGCCATGCCATTGTCATTCCCATGCAGTAAAGCATGTTGGAACCTGTTCCCTCCTGTTTGTTCTCAACATGGATCATTGCTCCTTCCAGCGCTGTGAGAACCAGACCAAAAGAAAAGCCAGTGGTTTCCCAGCAGAGGTCTTCCATAAATTTACCACTCTGCTGTGAAGAGATGCAGGCACAAACTGGCGTGGAAGGCTCTCAAAGGCTGCAGGGCTTCCCTTTGCTGGTGCAGAACAGATGCCCAGCAGGAAAAGGCCACCCCAATTAGCAGTAGGGAAGCACAGAACATTGGGCATTTTCAGTGCCAGCTGAGGCTGGGGGCACAGCAAAAGCTTTTCTTCACTTACTTCTCCGATTTATCAGAGAAAGAAGGGCTGCATTGTTGGTTTTGTACATCTGAGGTACTGTCAGCCTTAAGCCAACAAGATATAATGCAAGAATTATTTTGAGCAATTCAAGGTTAGTTTTTGTTGCTTTTTTCTTTAATTTCCAGCAGCAATCCATTTTCATTTTGCACATGGACACATTCAATAGCGCAGGCACTGAGTGCTCTTAGGCAAAGCACAGGCAAGACTTCAGATAAAACAAACAAAAACAAAAACAAATCTGGGGTTTTGTCCAGTCTTTCAATTAACTTTGTTGGCAATCTGTAACAAAGAATTCATAAAAATCTTGAGGCTCTTTTTACAAGCAAGATGGAAAGGGTTGGTTTTTTTTTTCCATCTTGCAGAAAATTTCCTTTTCTTTCTTTGAAGCAAAAGAAAACACATCAATAAAGAATGAATTTCCAAAAACTTTCTTTGACTCAAAGGCAACCTGAAATTATACAGCCTAATTCACTTCAAGCAGTCCTGGCTCAGCCATGCAAGTGCGTCATTCCCAGAGGCAAATGCTGCATTTCTGAAGGACAATCCATTAGGCACCACCACAATTCCCCTCCCTGCCCTCACACACTGGGCTACACTGCACATCCACTCAGTGTCCTTGTCCCCTTGCCATGCCAAGTCCCTAGCTCAGCTCTGACTGCTGGCACGAGCAGCAGAGTTGCCTATGAGCATCACTATCCCTTGATGTCTCTCCTACACACAGAAAATCTCATAATACAGAAAGAAACCAAACTGTTCCTGCTGCAAAATACCCGCAGAAAAAGAGCTGGGAACTTTGTTCCCTCCATGCCCTCCATCAGTGTCTCTCTCTGGGCGTCAACACAAATGTGATGGATATTACTGAGGAGCCCAGCAGGGACTGCAGCCACAGCACTATCAGCTTCTACTCCCCAAGCATTTTGGCCTCAGAAAAACCTGCCAGCAATTTCAGTGAATCCCTGGCATTCTGGAGGGGATTTTGTTACTGAGAAAGAGTCGGATGTCATCTCCTTTACAAGAAAAGGAAGTGCCATAAAAAGGGCACTTGAACTGCTCAGGTTGCCTCCAGCAGCCAGGAATGTGCCAGGTGTACCAGGTCACAGCAAGCACCAAGAGGGGCACTGGCTTTGTCTTTGCTTTGCTCAGACAGAAGCATTTGGAGAATGCTTAAACCACTGAATCAGGCTTCTGTCCTGGCACACTGCTCTCAGTTCATCAGCCTATGTGAATTTACCAGCAGCTATAGAAGTATTTGTACAGGGTAGTCAAGGGAGTGGGTGGATTTCTCCACTGAGTCACTCATCTGTTACCTCTCCAGGAAAAATTGTGTATATTACTTCAATTCTAGAGAGACACATTGAAAGAAGATGTGAGGATCACCAGATCTGCTGTTAATATCACATACACGTGAAGATGAAGGTGGCAGCCATTTGTCACTCACTGAAATCTGTCAGGAATGTGACAGAACAACAGGGTCCTGAGCACATCAGATTTGAAACACTGGCATCTACTGATAGCTTTTTGCCAAGGAGAGGGAAAAACAAAGCTTTGCTTTAGACCTGATAAGTGGATATCCCTGGAGTGTTTCAGTAAGATCTGCAAGAGTAAAATAAGCACAGAATCCTGGACTTAGATGAATTATGTATATAAAGAGCTTGTCAGAAAACAGTTAACTTTCAGAAGCGTAAGAGCAGGCAGGCAGTAAGCTTTTGGAGGTTGTAACAATGGTATGAAGTGTTATGGGGATAGTCATAACTGCCTTGATTTTCCTGTGTATACATGTCCACACTAGCATCCATGAAGATTTATACAGGCTTTTCCCTAGCCATGCTTTTTTCTCCTTGGACTTCTCAAGTTTCCCTATTCCTGATCCCACTGTCCCTGTAACTTTTCTTCATCCCTGCATCCCTGTGTTTCCCGTCACAAATTCTTCCCTCCTCTTGATCTCTTTCCCTGACTTCTCTGGGCTATCTTGGCAAGTGTAGGGTTTCCCCCTCAAGAAGGTTATATAACTGGTACCTTCTTAGTGCTACTTGATCAACAAAATTCAAACTATGCAAGAACAGAGCTGGGACACTCAAATTCATTGCTCAAAAGGTGTCTCCAGCACAGCACCACCTCCTTCTATCACCACTTAAGGCCAGTACCTCCCAGTACCAGCTTTCTGGATGTCAACAGGCTTCTCATGACCCAAGAGTCTGCAAAAACAGACCACTGTTGCTCATGCTGACTTTCCTGGTGGCCTTGCAGCTTGGGGGACAAGCAGAGATATTGTGCTGATGTTCATAATAATAGCTAAATGCTGAGCCATATTCCAACAAGCTCCACCACCAGCACTAACCAGTTTCCTACCAGGGAGATGGAGATTCCATCACACCATCCATATGTGGCTGTGTCTCTCCAGAGAAAGTCCTGGAAAAAACTGTTGTGTTCCTCAGTGAATAGCTCAGAATAAAAAGAGTTTGTTTAAAGCCCAGCACACTGATTATCAAGTTCATTGCTGGTCTGAGAGTACACAAGTTGAACAGAATTAATGAATTGTGCCACCTGCAAAACTTTTGGCAGATGGAGTAGAAAAACATCAGACCAGGATGCTGGGAATGATCTTTACCTCTTTTGAGGGAGATGTTTCTACATGAATATATTGTGCAAAGATGATCTTGCTTTTTCTCCCATCTTTCTTTGAAATAATTATTTCAAACACAACAGCTGTTCAGAAGATCAAGAGGTAGGATTACAAAAATAGCCCAGCACAGACCGATTGCTGCTGAAGAAAGAATGATTACTAAGGTTCAGCTTTAACTTTTTTTTTTTTTAAATTAAATAGACACTATTTGCAGCCCAGAAAACTCCATGTTTCAGCATCTGAGATGTCATTTTTAGTTATGCATTCATCTTTTTGGTTCACATCAACCACCATCATCTGTTAAGTCAATAGTTATCTTCCCTACCTGTCTCCACGGTGTCCTGAATGAACCCGTCAGTCAAGGAAGCGTTCAGCACTCGTGGTGTTGGGAAGAAGAAAAAGCACACACAGATCAGAAGGAATCAGGCAGGAGAAGTTTCTTCATCCATCATCACTGAGCTTGTTTCCTTATCTATGTGAAGGTATTTAAGATACAGAGCCAAAGAAAACTGCTGTGCAGATTATGTGCATTTACTGTCTAGATTTCAACAGCCAAGAATTTAATCTATTTAAAAATAACTCCAAGGGCAATTTTAGTGGTAGGATACGGCTGAAAATTGGGTAAGCTAAGCTGTAGAAAAGGGGAAAAATACCATTTAAAAGGTTAGAGAAGTTTTATGCAGAGTCTCTGGCACTGGGAAACCTCAGTCCACATCTGCACTACAGGAAGTGCATTTCATATCAAATGCTGTGTATACAGAATGTTGTGGTCACACAACAGGGGTGCGGATACTTCGGTGTAGAATCGTACCTGCATTCCAGTGCAGTCTACAGTTTTTAACCTCATTGCACAGTAAAACAAATATATGGCCTCAGAGTTGAGAGTAGCAATCTGCAACCACACATTACACCCCAGCATCATCCTCTATCTCTCTTGGTCTCAGTTTAAGCTTTTGTTTCTTGCCACATCTGAGCTATGCTCAAAGGTCTCAGAAGCAGCACAATGCCCTTAAGCCCTTGGTTCTGCACCACTGAAGAAAGCAAAGAAGTGAAATTACCTTGATTTTTCTTACACAGAACCAAAGTGATCCATACATCACATAAGGATCTCACTATCATGTTACTTAAATTTTAAATTCTACCAATACTGTTTCTCCTCCCCTGGCTTTGAACAAGAAGATTTTTGCATTGGGGTTGTTTGTCTGTGTCATTCTATGGAAATAATTTACCAACTGGTCTATGAGGAAGTGTGAACTTTAATTTCTCTAATCCATTTCTAACCTCCACCTACTCTTCAACAAATCTGAGAAAATCAGGACCGTGAGTCACTAAACCAACAATCTTTCTGACTATAGATCACAGACTTTTTCAGGGATCAATAAAGGCCGTGATCCCATTCTTTATTGAATTAGATTAATTTCCAATAAGGGCACCTTTTGAACATAACAAACCATTAAAAAATCCTCTCACTGTTAAAGCAGGTTTTGGTAAAAATCCACACAATTTCTGTACTCATTTAAAAAGCATTTAAATTAAAACATTAGAATAGTCCCAGTGTGGAACAAAGAATGCATAATAAACAAACATGCAATTTTACTGAGGCCACAAACCTTCTGAAAGAAGTTAATAGGTCTATGTCAGTAAAACACAAATTAATAAATATCTTTTTCAACTGTATGAAAGATGTTAAATCAGAAAAATGCTGGATTTCTGTACAGGATGCCTGATGAATGTCCAAAAATATCCTAATTTCTGTACCTAAGTAGAGAGAGCAAGGTACATTAAGACAATGGGGCAACTGACCATTAGTTATTGACTTCAAAGGGTCAACTCCTCCCATGGAGGCTCCAAGATCTTTCTAACTCATGGATAGAAAATCACATCCCTTGTTCAAAAACTGGCTACTACTGACACCCAAGTAAACAAGCATTCTTCCGAGATCATCCTGTGCATGAAGACAAATAGAATTTCTCAGCTTAAAGAGGTTAGCAGGCAAGACAGTTGTCAAATTAAGAAGCAGAAAATAATAAACAAAAAGAACATTAATTTGTAACGAAACCCAACTGCAAACAATTAAGGACTCCACAAAAACTCTAGCTAATGAAAGATGTTTCCTTCTTTATTATTGTGTAATACTTTTCACAGAAACATAGTATTTACAAATATACACATACAGACTGCTGATCATAAAATGTTATTGAAGAATTAGTCAAAAAATCAATTTACAAAACCCAAAAACTTTTCAAAGATATTCTGGCTGAAAAAATTTAATGAAATTTCAAGGAGATGCTTCTGTACAGAAAGATAGGTTTTAGCTTCTTGAATTCTGGTAAATTAGGCGAGTTGTGAACCAAGTGAGCCAAGCTCAGCTGTACATTTGAGATGAGGCAGTTTTTTTCCAATTGTTCTTTTCACACAATTTCTTGATGGTCAGTTCCAACAGGTCTCAGGAGGCACTGGTTTGGATGTTTTTGGAAGCTGCAAGCATTGCTCTCACTTTGGCCATAAGATCCTGTACAAAATAAAACGAAAATGCATAAACCAATGACCTTTGACGGGTATATGTTTTTAAAGGATGGGAGGTTTACTGTCCTTTGAAAACCATGTTGTAGTTTGTGTCTCATTTCTCATACCAGGAATTCCCATGCATTTGTTTGGCAGTGTAAGAAGTGCTGTGACATTAACACTCCTTTTTCTTTCTCTGCTGCCTATACTTGCTCTTTTTCCTGAATAATCTTGTTTAGGGTTTCTCGTAAGAAATGGATCAAATTTTGTATGTAAGGTACTAGACCACTAGTATTAATTCCCAACTACCACTATTTCCATAGCAGAACTAAATCTTTGAACAATATTTATTTCTTGAAAGAATAACCTATCCACTGAAAAAACATCAGAATATAAAAAGCAACTCTGATTTTCTACTGTAAATTTTTCAAAGTATAACTAAGACAATTTTTCCTCTAAAGTTAGCATATTCAATTGAAAAAAGTTAAATATTTCTTTCTTCCACGAAACTTGTTAAGAGGTCTACACGGTAAGACGGGCTGTTGAAAAAGGAAGTATTGCAGCATAATGTGGACTTTAACATCTTTACACTGGATACACTGCAGCCTAATGAATTTAGCTTGGTCTTTAAGGCTTGATTAAAATTAGAAGGACAGCACCTAGAGAAGCAACAAAACTGCTGTTCCCATAAGCAAACAGATTAAGAAAGACAGTGAACATGTCTCTACATCATATGTGAAGTTCAGAATTGCCTAAGGTGATAAGACAAGAAAACAACATGCTGGGTATACTTAATTAGGCAACATACTCTGAATCTGCCTATTTGTACCTGAGTGATTTTACTCTGCACCGATGACACAATTGCTGAAGAGATTTGGCCATCTTTTTCCTGAGAAACTCCCCTAAAAAATAAAATTAGAAATTTATAGTAAAAGTTTAGAGAATGCATTTCACTCATCATCTTGATTTGGGTTTTATTGTACATGTCTTTCATACGTTAGTCAACAGCTCTCTGAGTACATCTGAGATGATGTAAGTCAGGGTCAGAAAAATCACTTGTACAACTGCTCAGACAAATCTGAACACCAGCCTGAGAATTTTTAACAGGCCCCTGTTCTATATTCTAGAAATAATTTAATCACGAATCTTGACACACAATTACAATTCAAACCACTCAAAGTTATACTTCAAAGGGTTATCCCATTTCATGAAAGCTTCAAATTTCCAACTTAGAAATAGGTTGCAGAATTTTCTGCACCAGTTTTCCTGTAAGAGTAGATCGAGATGTTTACTTCAGAAAGCAACAGAGATCCAACACCTTCATCAGACTGATGCAGATAGCACTGTGCTCCCGGTGACTTACTTTTGATAAGCACACATTGCACACACATAGAGCTCCTCACTCCATGGGTCTGGTCACAGACACCCTGACAGTCAAGAGACAGGAGTACTGCAGTATGACAGTAAAAGAGCACGATACCTGGAGCGTTCCTGGCTGGATTCCCTGCTCTCCACAGGAGAGACACTAGTTGAATGTACAGAATTTTTGTGTGTGGATGGTTTGCCTGGTGACATGGATGGTGAGGGAGACCTAGCTCTGGATTTAGTACGTGATCTAGACCGCCTCTTCTTCTTCTTTTCATGGGGACTTCTGTGAGAAAAAAAAAAATTATTGAAGAATATTTAAAGCAGTATTACACTAGCTAAACTGAAATTACTATTTCAACTTCTGAAAGCTTATGTACCCTCTTCCACGGGATGTTTCTCTTGCATTAGTCTTACCCAATACCGTACGTTTGTGGTTGTACAAAATATTTTCTCAGAAGCTCTTTTTAATATATTACATTAGGCAACTACTGGCTCCTGAGGTTCTCACTTGCAATTCTGCTTCATGGGTGCACAGCAATTACTGGCCAGTGTTTGACCATTTGAAGGACGACAACAAAAAGCCTTTCACTGGAGATTTGCAGAATAACCTTGCTAGAGGGAAGTTCCTTCCCAAACAACATCAGACACTTAGAATGCAGTAAGAAATATAAGAGTTTATATCCCTTACAATTTTCCTAGCTCATAAAATAAACAAAACATGGAATTTTAGCTATGTAGAATATCTACAAGGTAAATCCACAGTTTGTTTGGTTTTTAAAAGAAAAAAACCCTTTCCTTGTGATCCAACCTGCAATGCAACAAACCACAGGATCAAAATTTCAAACAAGCTGTTGTACTGCACTTGGACTAACATGGACCTAGCAGTGCGCCTAAGTGCAAACTGTGACCTGGAAATTTATACTGACAAATGTTTGTCAGTATAAAAGCTGAAACAAAGGTCTTATGGGTACTCAATGTGTTCATTACTGACAGAAGGGAACAGAGACAGTTACCTCATAGGCCATATTAAGCTCAAAGAGAATTCAAATAGTAATATATTAAAGATGAAACTATCAATTTTTTTTACCTGGTTATGAACTTATGTCTGTATGATTTACATACTAGTATTGATATTACTATAATTAGAATAACTAGAGTGATGCCTTAATTAGAGTTAGGCACTACCTCACTGTGAGCATCTCTCTCTAGTATGCACTGCTAGAAGTTTATTCAGAAGAATGTTGCTGAAGCTTCTAGAGCATCTTAAAACACTAAAACTTTAAGCCATCTTTTAAATATCACATTATTCATTCCTTTACTTTTATTTTTCATGGGAATTTTCTACTTTAAAAGGTGCTATGCTGTAACACATTGAATTTCCATAAAAATAGTGTACAACTCTGATACTTAGAATTTACCCCACAATTTTTTATATAGAATTTAACATTCAAGACTTGAAATTGCAAAACCTCCTTACACTTTTCTTGCATAAATAATGATAAAGTGGCAGACAAAAAACAACACAGCCTCTAACACTTTCATGACTACACAAAACCATCAGCTATAAAGTCAGTTATTCCTTGACTAGCTATGTGCTTTAATTGCTTGGTTTCTTAAAACATCATCATGTAAACAAGCTGTGAACAGATTTCATATTTAAATCTTGAAAATCTTGGCAAACATTTGTCATGCAAGAAAAGTATTTTACTGTAATCTTTTTCAGCATTTTTCATCTCAGATTATGATGAACAAATAGAACAGCTGAATGGTGAAGAATCTGTTCCAGAATTGAACATTTTAACTTGAAAATTTAACATGTCAGGGCCGAAACAGTTTTTGATTAAATTTCTGCAATCAGAGCTGCAAAATATCCTTATCTATGTTTAACTACAATACTCTTTCTTCAGTCTATATCTTCTGTACTTACTGCCACATTTTATTGTGTCACGTTCTGGTTTCCTGTTTGAGGCCTAACAGAAGTTTAAAATTTTGACCTATTTAAGCAGTATTGTTCACAGAGGAATGTAGTTTGTCTCGCGATTGCCATTATAATTTACAACTTGGAGTGGCACAATTCTAAAAATAATTTATAGTTTAAAATGCTGAATGGTCAAAGCAGCAGACACACCAACACAGAATTAAAAACAGCACAGGGCTGTGAAAAAAGATTCTTTTGTGCATTTATAGGAAAACAAACATTTTAAGCTTCCATATCTTTTCTGCTTAACTGTATTTCCATGAATTCCAGAGGAACCTTTATTATCTTCGCTTGATGAATGTTAAAAACTAAATCAGTTGAAGTACACTTAGGAAGTTCTCAATTATACCTACCACACATCAATTAATTACAGGCTATCAAGAGATGTTAAGTTTCATAAGTAACAATAGAATTTTTTTAATGAAGCTGAAAGTGATCTCTTTGTTTCTTATTCCACAAGACATACGGAGAAAAAACCTGAAGCCTAAATGCCATTTTGATTATAATAGTTTAAGAGACTATATCCAGGGTGTTCTCAAAATGACACCTCGATTCATACTTCACATTCCAGTCTGACAGTAAAATAACTGCAAAATAACTGTTTGCTAAATGACAGTTGCCCTTATTTATGCAGATATGATGTGATGTCAAGAAAGTTGACATCATAGTTCTGCTATGACCTGTGCAGAGGTCATACAGCTTGCACAAGCACAGCATGAGAAAATGACCCAACAAGAGGGAAATATGGAACTCCCAGTGAAATCTGAACTCTCATGGCCGGCAGACAGCCATGTATTAACATCCACCAATTTGACTGGACAGCTGCTTTTCAAACATATGTAAGAACAGGGAGGAATGACAAGTGCATCCATTATTATTTTTTTTCTCCGAAAAAGTACTTTTCTATCAAAATAAATCTCCAGAACATACAAAGGTTAAGTTCTAGCTAAGGAGTCTACAAGCCATCAGGCATTAAGTCTGTCAGGAGGCCAGGACCCTGCTGTCCAGGACCAGGAGCCCTTACTTGGAGCGGGGCCGTTTCCTGCTGTTCCCAGGACTATTGCTGATGCGATATGCCGTGGGAACGCTTCTCTCATCTCTCCGCCGTTCTGGTGTGTGAGCCCTTCTCCGGGGTGACCTTGATCGTGACCTGAGCAGAGGAAAAACATCCAAAAGTTTGCTTGTTGTTACTTATTTCAAAACTTTTACTTCAGTGGAATTGTGCTTCACCAAATGCAAATACACCATCTTTCATACATGTATTTTGTACCAACATGGTGCATTTAGGCTCCAAGATTTGTCAGCTACGTAAAAATTTCTTGCCTATCCAAGACATTTGAGATGAAGTTATCCATTGCTGTTCACTCCCAACAGGGGGCTAAAAAAAGGAATTATTTTTTGGTCTTGTCTGCTATGACAACTTCTGTATTATTTGATGGAAAAGTTTTCTGTTAGTCCAGCCAGTCTTTTGTGGCAACATAGTTTACTAACACTGGTATGCAGAAATCCAGTTTGCATGAAGCCTGGGATTGCCTGGGTAGGCCTGACCTTGTCTTCCCAAATTGGTGGTGTCTTTTAAGAACTGCTGCCTCACAGAGATAAATACATGCTCTTGTTTGCAGCGCCTATCTAACACTGACAAGTCCAGGAAATGTCTCAGATGCTGCAGAATAATCCCAGCACAGCCAATATTTTCACCAGTGTAAGTGACCAACGACCCATTATCAGAGTTGTTTGGCACTAGCACTTTGACTTGAAATATTTTTCCTAGAAAAATGAGAAGGAGATCAAGAAGGGAAAATCGAAAGCATGCCCAGTTAAGATCAGAGATCTTCAGGTTCACACAATGTACACACATACAAAATCATGAGCCATTTCTGTCACACCTACAACAAAAAAGCACAACTGAAAAGAAATTATCACAATGGCAGATAACTGTTGCTTATTAACCGACAATTTTTCCACTCTTGCTGCTGCTACTGATGAGCTGCTCAGACTCGGCTCCATCCTCAATGTTGCTGTGGATGCTGTGAGTCTGGGATATGGAGGCACACACTTCACATTCAGACTAAAATGTCCTAGTTTTGGTACTAACTAGAATCCTGAAAAGGCTTGGTCCCTTAACAAAAGCTGAACTTTAGTGAAACACGCCTGTATGGACCAGCCTAAAAAAAGTCCAAACAATCAGAAAGAAAAAGACATTAGCTTCATTTTTATGAACTGACATTTGTGGTTCTTCAGCATTCTTCCAATCACCAAATATTAAGAACTTTGGCCATTTGCTTCAAACAATTAAAAAACAGCTAATCAGTTTTACGGCAATATATAAATTATTACTTTCATTAGACTGTAATTCCAGAAGGCACTTTATTCCTTTATGACTTATGCTTAGAAGGGTCCCAAAAGTTCAAAGGGTTATGAAGCTTGGCATGCCTCATTATAAAACTGGAATTAAAATTACATGACTAGACATTGCCTCAGCAATAAGAAAATCATTTTTGGAGAAGAAAAAAACCCCACCCCCAAACAATCTTTTTTAACAAAGAACAGCTACTTCCAAGTCTACTGAATTCCTAATACTGAGGCAAAAAGTCTCACCCAAACTCCCACACAGGTGCACCCTATCCGAACTGGCTGCAAAGTAACCTGTTAATAAAATATACCACTAATTACTGCTAATAATTCATTAACTGGATATATTATGTGCCTTAGTACTACTCTATTATTAAACAGTATAAAGTAAAGCAGCAATACTGAAAAGAATCTTACACTTTCCATCTCTAGTTCAAAATGAACATCCAAATTTCACCCAATCAAATCATTTGGTATGTTAAAAGTGCCTGTGCTTCCCTTCCTCTCCCCTCACACTCACAAACCAGCAGATTTATCTATCGGTAGGAAAAAGAGATTGAGGTGAACATCATTGTTCTTTACAGTTACACACGTGAGCTGGAACAGCCCACTGCTCACCCCAGGTCTGACACCTGGCACCACTGCCAGAATCAGCTCAGACCCAATTCTTTAACGGTGCTTTGAAGTCAATGAGAAATAAAAACAGTGATTCAGAATTTACTACATTTATTACTAAGATACCAAAAACTTTGTTTTCCAAGACAAATTTAATAAATGTGCCCCATCTTTGATATCAGGTACTTATTTGTAATAACTAATTATCTCTCTGGGACTGACAGGTCTGTTCTGCAATACCTTACAGAACTTTGGCACAGACACTGTTTATTGTGTACATGACTTATTTAATCTGTCGCATTGGTCTAGAATTAAAATTGTATGATACCAGGAGCTTTATAGGACTAATTTTGTTCCAGAAAATAACATGCATTTATATAGAGAATTGCTGTTAGCACACCACATGCCACAATTAAGGCAATATTATCTGGGTTCTCTATATAGCCATGATTTTTTAAACTTGTTTCTGTAAAACAGGTTTGGTTGTTAACCAGAGAAATGAATATGCAAAACATGATCTGAATCAACTTCATGTTATTGGAACAGAATTTTTCAACTTTATTACCGCTGAAGATGAACAAGAAAATATAAAAAATGCAACAGTATCAAAATTGTATCTTTTTGCCAAAGACTGTTCTTAAATGCTGCAGAGCCTCTAAACCTCTAACAACGCAAAAATAAATTATAAGCAAGTGATGTAAAATGGTATACAGAGAAGTATACTGCAAAGTTCACTTGCAGGATTTTTAAGCATAATATGCATTTTGGAAAAAAAGAATAAGACAACAAACCAAAAAGGAAGAGCTTGCAAAGTATCCTGAACATCCCTTGAATAAAGAGCAAAGAATGTTACTACAAGTTTTGATGTTTACCTACACTTCCCACATTTTATTCCCCATTAACTTGTCACAATAAGTTATATGGTAAAGGTGATTTTTAATCTACATTTTGAACAGATTAAAATAAGGCAACAATACACCATTAGACTGGGGCATTCAAATAGCGCACAGATACTCAAAATATGCCTGTTCCAAAGTGATTTAGCATCACTGTCCACACAGTAACGACCATCTCTAAGTGCCAGCCACTTAATACAAGATGAACACATTAACATCCAGAAACAGTTTACACTTTATTCCAGGAGGGTATGGCTCTTTACGTAACTATTCATTCAGCTGGAAGCTGCAATATCCAGTGCTTTGGGAAGCTAGGAAAAAGCACTGTTCTAGGTGAAGCTGAAGAATACTGTTCTAGGCAAAACTGATGAGCAAAGAGATATGAAACATGCCAAACTTTGAATGAAGCAACACAATGCACTGAAACAATATTATCTGAAACAACAATAAAAATAAAAACAAATAATAAAAAGACAAAACCCAGTAGTATCTTCTAGCTAGGCAACACTTGCCTTTTTTTGGCAATTACTAAGACAAAGCACTATGTTTGCCTAAACATTTGAGAATCAAAACACATCAGTATGTGACAGGGTTAAGAATCAGCCTCTTGCTCTTGATTATTCTACAATATTTCTGTTTCAGGAACAAGAGCTCTAATTTTGGAAATACAGTATGTTATGTTAAGGCATAGCAAACACCTTCAATAAAGCACACCTTCAATCATCATCATTTCTTGTACAAGGCCTTTCCTGTTCTGCTCTAACTTTTGTGAAGTTAAAACATGCAAAATGTTTTCATTGCAAAATCTGGTGCTGTTTTTCTGCATAATTTTAAAATTCAGCCAGCCAGCATCAAGCTTATTGGGCTTCTGGGGTTTTAGAATTCAACAGCTCATCAAGGAAATATCTAACCAGAGTTAATCAGGTGTTGTAGTGATTCATGATTTTCAAGCTGTTATGTGCTTGTCACTTGATTTGTGCCAGGAGGCAAACTCAAGACAGCAAATACAGATTAGCTCCTGTAGATTACCTATTCTTGATGACTTCTGGTCATAACACAGCATGTCATGACAACTTATTGTCGAAGGTCATCAAATAAGCAGCATGTCAGACTGCTCGTTTCAGTCCAAGTTGTGCTCATTTAATTCCTGGCACCTTTGAATAGCAGAGATTTCTACAGCAAAGTATTGTTCTTAAACTCAAAAATCAAGTATAAATCAGCAAGTTGTAACATGTTAACACTCCTGTTAGTGTAGTTAAGACATTTCATTAAACAAAATGCACAAGAAAACAAAAAGAAGTTTTGGCACACTGTCATCAGGGGCTAGAAGCTTTTTTCAGGCATGTGCCATAGGCAGAGACAAAAAGAGGAAGTAGTGTATGGTTTCACATGCATCACATACATATACACTATTTATATAGTGTCAGTATTTATATGGACCATTTGCTTGAACTACAAGCTACGTAAGTAGCTACACTGTTCTGTTGCCTGATCCACAGAATGTACTCTCAAAGCCCTTCCTACTGACCACAGTAACTCCACTGCGGTAGGGCATTCAGACATGACAACTTTACAGACAGTAAACTTTGAAGGTGTCTAGACCCAAGGATCTTTGACAGAATTAACAGTATCAGTAGAACACAATATACATCATCTTACAGCTGGATAATTAGCATAGTGTATTTAATCTCATTAATGATTAAGTACAGAGTTAACAGCACTGGGCTATATTCTTCTGTGGTCTCTCTCTCTTTCAACTGTTTTCACTCTTGAGTTCCTGTCAGATCTCTCCTGCAATTCATCCATCATATTTTTTCACTTGTCATTCCACTGGTTTGTTTTATTCTGAGCTTTGCTGCTCAACCACCTAGTTCTCTACCTCTGCTTCTTATCTGAATATTGTCTAAATTACTTTGCTCCAGTAACAGCCACAGATTTATTAGCAAGTTCTCTTCCTGTTATCATCACATTCCTACATATTATCACCAGGTATTTCAAAGAGCATCAGGAAAAAGCATTTACTGGTAAAAGTTTTGCACTATGTAATCAGAAATTAATGATTATTTCACTAAAATTATTTTTAAAAGACCTGCCACATTTGATGTGTATGTGTCACATACTGCCTTCAAGGTGACTGTAACCTTTGCAAGGGGTATAAAAATATCTATGTAATGGAAGAAGTGCAAAGATATTTTAAGCGTTAACCCACACAGAATGCTAAAGAGTATGTTTCATTTCCAAACCCACCTTGAATGCCTGACAGTCCTATAGGCAGTGGGAAGTGAGTGCTTTGCTTTCGAATGTGATCTAGACCTGGACTTAGATGATGAATGATACTTGAATGGTGATCGAGATCTTGAGCGTGATCTTTTCTTGTGTTTTTTCCTTTTCTTTTCCTTTTCTTCATCCCTAGGAGGATCTCTGCTTCTGCTTGAAGGCCTTTCTGCTTGTTTAACTTCTAAGGCGGGTAAAGTTCGGACTGCAGTCACAGGACATGGTATACTACTGACACTCTGAAATCAAAGATAAACAAAGAACAGTGTTCAGTTTCCAAAGTTAGTCGTGCTGCCTTGGGATTATGTAAAGTGTGCAGAAGTAAGGCTGACATCTTCAAACACACACATCCAGCAGAATTTAATGAAGGCCTGTGCAGTTCCCCAAAGATACACATGCAAGTTGGTGTACGCATGCTAAGATTGTCAGCTTAACCGGGACATAGTTCTCAGTTTTCATCTTTAGTTTTTAGAAGAAATGTGTTCTAAAAAAATGGGTACTATCAGGTATCTTTTAGTCTATTTAAATGTTTTACTTAAAACAGGATAAACCTGGAAATACAATCAGAAACTACTGACATTCAAAGCCAAGTTTTAGTGTCACTTTCCTTCATGAACTGTGCTGCTTGTATGACAGCTTCAAGAAAAACAGCAAAATGAACCAGTGCTGATAGAAATGATGTCTGAACTTAGCAAAATCAATGTTTTAAATGTAAAGGATTGGGAAGATCACAAAATTTATTAATCTCAAAGACAGAACAGGTCCATGAACAGAATAATTCCAGCTGAAGGAGGTTAAGCAAAATCATACTACAACGTTTTCAAATTATCAGCTTGAACCCCAGAGAATTCTGCTCAATGCCTTGTTTAGAACAATTCAAGTCAGGCACTATAGATATGCTCCTCATTTCAAAGCCTGTCATTCCCCCAGCTGCCATTTCAAGGCAACTGGAGAAATCAGTTTCCATGTTATAATTTCTGCTTCACCTGGTCTGACACTTTCACTGTTTGATACAAGGATACTTACCGTGATTGGAATAAAAAGGAATACATTAAAACCTGAAATAACCAAATTAGAAACAGGTGATCTTTTCCTTTTTTTTTACCCTTCTCCAATCATGAATACATAAAGACAATAACTGATCACATTTGAATAATCAAAAAGGCAGCATTGCTTCAAGTTAGAGACATGACACTTTTTCATGCTTTAACTGATAACTGCTATCACAATATTTACAAAACCAGCAACACAGCAGTACTAAAGTAGCTTGCTTCAAAGACTATAAACATTTTACAGCATGATCCTTTGAGTGACTGGTTTACCAGAGGCCTATTTCCAATTTCACGGACTCCACGTGTAACTGCAGACACCTCACAGACACTTCATCTCCAGTTTCCCAAGAGGCCACCAGAGTTGACTTTCATTCCTTTGACAACATTATTCATCTATCTATACAGTACCTGAGCCTTCGCTTTCAACACCACTGAATATGGAATAGCCTTGAAGTAGACACCTCCAATAGCTTGAAATGAAAAAGCTGTAGGCAAAGTAGTGTTAAGAGGAAAACGAGAGGGGAGAAAAACCCAATGGTTTTCACTGCTCAGGTTAATTTGGCCACATAAAACACCAGCTTTCCTATCACCGCCAAGAAGGAAGTTTTAGCTCACATGTAGAGATTCTCTCAGCCACCTGAATGAAGAACCACACAACGCTAAGCCCAACTATGTTTCCACCAAAAGCATCCACTGCAGACACTGGGCTCTCTTTGACTTTCAGGAAGCTGACACTAAGGAGTGACAGAGCTGTCCACGTCTCTGGGAAGCACAGATGCAGGATGGCTGGCTGGTGGATTGAAACACCACTGCTTCAGGCTACTGATAAATCACATCTGGAGAGCCATACAGAAGTAACTTTAGCTACCCCCGGGTGAAACATGCAGGTTCTTCAGTGAAATACAACAGGTAACACACAGGGAGAAGTCACCCACCTGTCTACCACTGTGCCCAGGTGCTCTGGTGACGAGTGCCATGTCCTTATGACAACCACCTGAAAAAATGGGCCACTTCCCTCAGTGGCAACTCTAGTTGCCTTCAAGAAAAACAGCACCAGCAAAATTACTTGATTCAGCATGAGAGCAGAACACAGAGCTCAATGAAAGCAGTCAGCAAATTGCTAGGCCACAAATAAAATTTATAGGTGTATAAATATTTGGAAACAAATAAACCGTCTTGGAGAATAATGTAATGGGAACTGAAATTGGAGGCATGAATGCAGAAAAGAATAATTAAAAATGATAAAATAATAATTTAAAAAAATCACAGTAAGCACAGAACTGGAAGATCACAAAGCACTCTGTTTCAACTGATCAGACTGCCAATATTTTGGAACAGTTTTGGAAAGCATGAAAATAAACCTGTTACCTGATGAATTTTACTATGCATCTCAAGGGATGAGAGATTTACAATGTCTGAGAGCTCTTCTAAGAAGTTAAACCGCAAATATTCGGATAGCATTCACTGAATCTCACTTCTTTGTCTGTTTTGGGTAACAGCACATTTTTTTGGCCTTCACTAAATGCTATACTGTCAGACAAATTCTCTGGCAGAGTTGTTCTTCAGCATTTTATTTGCATGACTGAAGAAAATCTGACGAAAGTAATGCCAAAACATGATTCAACAACTCTTGTTTAGCAGGAATGGATTAGGAAAGAGCTCTGTAAATAGGGAGAATTTATAGCCATATGAGAACAGAAATGAGTACTTCAGTTCATACAAGTCATTTGCGTATTTACAGTATTCATAAGCCCAGTACGCACATTAGATAGTCTGGGGTTTCACTACTTAATCAGTACACAAAGCCAAAATTAGAAATGAACCAGAACATGCTTATTGCAACAGAACAAAACACTAACACTGTGTCTGGCACAAACAAAATCAACTGGCAAAGGACATTATCAATAATATTACAAACAGCTAATATTTCTTTCATAGCAACTGGAATCCTATGTTAGATCAAAACTGCAAAGAGTGAAGAATGTCAGAACCATAAAGAGTTAATCAACAATTCTTTTAGTTCACTAAAATCTAAAAATACTCCAGATTCTTTTCTTCCACTGTATCTTTTTTACTACAGGTTCCCCAAAGCTTATGGTGAAGTATTCACTGACTGGGAATTAATAAGCAACCGTCTACCAACAATGGAAGTCTATTATTTGTGTATTCATTGCTCTGTGGAACAAAGCGAGCAGTTACTTCCATTTAGAGGTTTGTCAGTCCTAATAAACTGGCCCAAAATACTAATTTGAAGAGATAAAAGTATTTCCTGTGGAGTAAGTTCCTACAGAATTTGTTCTATAGGAATTCAAAGACTCAACAGTTTCATCAGGGTTACTCTGCTGCACTAAAAAACAGCTATTAACAGTACACTGACTGCGGTGAGGTCTTCAAAAATAGACAGAATTTTGACAGGGCCAACTGCAAAGAAATTAGCGGCTGTGGATCTGTTTGCTGTGTGGTACTTTGAAGACTAAAAAACCAACGCATAAACATTCTTACCTCCTCATCTATCTTAATTAAAATGGCAGTTACTGATATTTACCTTTTTTCCCTCCTGTTAAATAATGACTAAAGTATTTATGCTATAAGAAATTACTATGTAGTTTTTGATAGTAGGGTTATTGCAATAAAAAAGTTCCAAGTGCCAGCAAGTTATCCACCCCCTAAATGCCACATTAATATGTGACATTTACGTTTTCCTTTATCTTGATTTTCAAAAGGACAGATCAACTTAAAAGCAAACCCAGCCCCACCTCCCATGCTAACCAGAAGACACTTATAGTCTGAAAAAAATAAACAAAAGAAAGAAGTGAATGGCTCTGAAATATTCTAAAAAATTTCCTTCTTTAAATACTTATCGGATGGTTTTTATTAGACAATTATATTTTGCTCAAAAATTAACAAAGAAAATACACAAAGATAAAATGATGTTATACATTATTAGTATTCCAAAGAGGCATGCAGGAATATCTACAGTCCATTGCTAAAAAAGTAGGATAAACTCCAGCAGTGTGAAAGACATACACTATCTACAGCTGTTGATAACCCTGTTATGCTTGACAAAACCAGAAGAGCATCTCATTTTTAAAACATGGCACACTTCTATTTCACTCGTAAACAGACTACTTTCCACAAGAAAGAAATAATTATTACATATAGGACAAAAGTAAGGACAAGCCATCTAAAGAAACAAATGATAAAACAGGGCTTAAAAACCTGGGAAGATGAAAGAGCCAAAAGAAGGAAAGTTTTGCTTTGTGCCACAGAATCTTTATATTCAGAGGCATAACACCAGATGACATTTAGGACAAGCCATTAAAACAACATCACTTTCAAATCATGTGCTTCTCTGGTTTTGCAACATTATGACCGTGGACTTCTCTTCTATTTAAATCAGATACTAAGGTTTATATAGGTAACAGTTAGAGTAGAACCAACTGGCTTTTACATGTCTATCAAAGCACTATCACCACTAAAACATTTCTGACATAGAGTAAAATACGACATTTGCAGAATAATCCGTGCCAGGCCTCACTACCAAGGACATATAATCTTATTTCTTAAAATTTGAATTAATTTATATAATTTTGGAATGAGATATGTCTTTCAGATCATGAAACATCTTACTTTACTTATTTTAATGTAAAAAAGGCAGTTCAGTGAACCACTCCATATAACCTGGTATTTTCCAGCTCAGCACAGAAGAACTGCAGTTGTTAAAACTACAAGCTATTTGCTGTTACAGGACAAGGAACCTACATTCATTGCAGAATGAAGGCAACTTCTCAGTGACACTGACAGATGTGCCGAAGTGTCTATACAAAGTCTATGTGTACCAAGAGTCTATATGAATTATACATGTGAACACAAGAAGGGAAATGTCATCGGGTTACTGTTTATCCATGTCCTGAACAAGGGCACAGACTTACTGGTCACAGCATCGCTGGAAGGTCATTGGTTTTGGAAACTGAGATAAGCTCCATGCTTTCCAACTACTGGTTTGACGAAATATTATGCATAACTGTACTGTTCTAATGCATGCAAAAATGGTAAGAAGCCATTTGTGAAAAGTTGTGCTGCTTCACTGCTCAAGCTTTTTCAGCCATTTGTTTCTCTTGCTTGATTTCACTTTAAAAAAAAAAACACGAAGCCATGTAAAAGAAGTAATTCAGCTATGGAAAACACAGAACTGACTATTTTTAAGATTCAACTGAAGCCAAAACAGCCTAGAAGTGCTATGTTCTGTAGTATTGACCATCCTTTACCTGCAATTAGCAGAATCGATTTCATTCAAAGATGGAATGTACACTCAGTACCAGTGATCCTTTCAAGAAATACAAGGTATCACGAAAGTCTGACAGAGGTCACAAAAGCTTTGCGCATTTAATGTATATCTGCACATTGTGATAAACAGGTTTTCAGCACAAATGTACACTGTATGTACACATAAATAGCATTACTGGTTTTTATACACTTATTAGGCTGGGACAATGTAATGGAAATTATGCATCTCCCATAGATATTCTCAACTCTATTTCGTGCTTCATTATACAAGTCAGTCATTACTCCAATTTTTTGAGACAAATTTTAAGCTACCAAAATCATGCCACTACATTAAATCTGACCAGTGTACATCAGACTTTGTTTCCTGGGCTCCTCATTGGATACTCCTACCCCCAAAACAAGAAATTAAATACATGTAGTGACATTTTTGGTGACAAATATTTTTTTCTTTGTTTTCTGATTAATTAGTTTTCTGATTTAATTACCCCAATTAGTTCCATTGACCAAACTACGAAACTTATTTTACATATCTTTCTCTCTCAACTTTTTAACATACTTTCTTTTTATTACAGCCACTGTAGTTATCTCCAGTTACTCTTGCAATCAGTGTTTTTAATGCATCTTTAGTCTGAAATATGAGTGAAAGTCTTGAAACATGACAGAAAAAGCTTAAAGAAACAAACTAGTGCTATATATTTATTTACAAGCTGATTTAGACATCATAATGCAGCATACTAGGTTCTCAGGGTGTATAAAACAAAGGTTAACAAATCTGCAATATGATTTCATTCATCTTTATCCGATACAATTTCTTGACTCAAATGGGCTGTTACAAATAGGCAAAGCAGGCAAGGAGAGAAAAAGGCAGATTATTTGGAATGAACGGAAATGGATGCTTTTTCGAATATGGCAAATGGAACAACAGCTTGAAAAACAATCATGTTTCAAAATAAGCTTTTATCTGCAAAAGTCTATATGCATGTATCTATATAAGTGTGTCCCTAAGCAAACCACATTTAGCAGGAATATTATTTCCAAAGACATTATGGCATTTTTGACTGTTCATTAAAACAGTACAAGCACTTCCAAAACAATAGCCAATTTTATTTTTAAAAAGCAAGGTCACATCAGAAAACATTTAAATAAACATTTGACATTCTAAATAAACCCTTTAATAATGAAGGCACCTCCAAACCATTTCTATTGATAAGAAACAGTGAAACTGGTTACTTTAAAATTCTCAAATACAGTGGAATTCTTTGTGTAAGAAAAAATATATGCCTTCTCTGAAACTGTACTTCTGTGGAAGAAAAGGAAGTCTCTAGAAAATCAGTTTACTGAGAAGGGGGATAGGGTGTGGTTTTTTGTTGAGAAAAAAAGTTCACTGGCAAGTTCAGCTTAGAACTTTAGTAAGTTCAGATGTGAGTGAGAACATTCATCTGCTCTTCTGAAAAAGAGTCAGCTGTTACTGGTTATTTCAGGCATTCTCTTAAAGAAAAATATCAAAAGAACCTTAGCATAGAAATATCAGTGTCCTTGACAAAGTCCCTTGAGAAAAAGAGCAGAACTGCAAATGTGGAGAGTTTTACATAGTCATTGTCTCTTTGCATTCACTCTTCAATAAATAACTGAAAAGAGAAGTACTGAACACTTGTGTCAGGGAAAATTTGTTAGCAGTAGCAATGAAAAGCCCAAACAGGATCTCTTTTGGCATGTGACCACACTTAATTCATATTTATCTGCTACTCTCTGCTGATATGAATCACCTAAACTGCAGGTATGTCTCTTTCAACCGTTCTCTTGAAAGTGTTTTGAGGGGTAATCCATGATTTATACGGAAAAATCAAGAACTGGGCAATGAACTACTTGCTAGGTATTGGAATTCTTTCTGAGGGAAAGGAAACAATGGAAAGCCATGTAATTCCTTCTTATAGCCAGTCTGTCACAATCAATATCTTAAATTTTCCATCAGTATCCAGAGATGATGTTTTGCTTGACTAGTGCAACCAAGAGTCATTTTACTGGCTTTCCTGGAAGCAATGTAATTCCAAACCCAGGAAACTGAGATTCTACTTCCCAACAATATTTGTATTTGTAATGTGCAGAAAAACCATCATTATACACATCAAATAAGAAAGTATCACAACTTAAGTAAGCCATCCCAATACTCTTGCAAGGTGAGTGTTCCAACACTTGGATCACTAGTACAGAGTTAAAACATGGAAGCTCCTTTTCCTTTCTGTACCTGGCTAACTGACCTAGGAATTGTATAGTCTACTTCTCTACCAGTTCTTTAACGACAGATGAGAGACATATGTAAGATAATGAAAAAAGATTAACAGTGTTTAAAATTCAAATTTCTCCCAATTTAGAAAAGCTTCTATCTCTTCAGTCAAGTTCATAACACACTGTCAGATTCATATTCTAGAGGTAGGTTTTCTGCCAGCTTTATGGGAAAGAAAAATTTCTTTCTTGCTTACCTCACTACTGAAGGAATTCTCTTCAATTTTCTCAGTTTCTGCCTCTGCCAAAGGGTTTTTCAGGGTCTGCAAGAACAAGGCAGCTTTCCTTTTGCGTTCTGCTTGTAGCTGCTTCTCCTTTGATTCTTTGGAGGCCTGTGCAAGCTTCTCCCTTGCTGCAGCTGCTAATCTATCCTCTAGTTTCTGCTTTGCTAAGAAAGACAATTAAACATTAAGGTTAGAGTCATGCTTGGGGAACTCAGGCGTCCTTAAAACAGACAGGTGTCCCGTCCTCCCCCTCCCTGCCCCATCACAAACAAGCTAACAGCCCCTCCAGCCATTCTCAAGTCTTTCCAATGTAGCCATTCAATGACATGAGAAGGACATACCAGCTTGAAATTAAGAAATTCCAAACATCTCAATTCATAGATACATCATTTGCTTAATGTAAAGCAAATGTAAGGCAGTACAGGTGAAGTAAAAACTTTTAACTTAAAATGACAAGAAAATCCAATCCTGATTATTCAGGATACTTGTCCTTTTTTATTTATAAAAGCTACCTAAAGAAAGTAGCTCTAAATTCAGAAGCTTTTTCTTGTAAGTCTTAAAGTGATGCAAACTCTCTAGTTTGCTCTTTCCACTGATCTGATCTTCAGTGTCCAGCCCTATTTAAATATATGCTGATAGAAAGAGCTGCTCCAGAAATTTTCAGAAACTGTTCCATTATTGCTACAACCAACAGATTTTGTTGTGTGATTACATGTTGTATGTCATTACATGAAGAGAATAAGCCAATTGATTTAACTATGCACCTAACACCTACTTTGTGTAATGTTTTTCATCTTACACTTTTATTTTTGTGTTCTGTATATGTACAAAACAACTGGATTTTTTTGTTCCGTTCCACACGTTTTTCAACACACAGCTTTTTTTTTTTTACATTTCATTTTTATGATCATACAAAATACTTCATATTTGCATTAGATATGTAATACCATAGTATACTTCATGCTACTGCAGTTTACAAAGGAACTGCTACTTCGAAGCAAAAACCCACCATTTTGAAAATGAAAAACTGAATTCCTGTGGCATACTCGTAGTTGTGAGACACACTGAGTTTTTAACCTGGTAAATACTGACAGAACATCCCCTTTAATAAGCACACTCTGCTGTGAAACAGCCTTGGGAAGAAATGGGTGAAACTGGATTCTTTCAAAACATAATTTCATTCAAATTCACACAGCATGCCCTTCTGCACATTAACACATGTAACAGGAAAAACCCGTACAAAGATTTAATGGCATTGCATTATAAGAGCAACAAAATATCAACAAGGTGATATGACTCTATATGGGAGAGTTATATAAATGAAAAATAGCTTGGAACAATTCACTGTTCCTGAAGAAAATGACAAACAGGTATGTCTTTGCTGGGCTTTGTTAAAGCAATCTGGAAACTGCGAAGTCAGTGCTTTACTAGAAGGCTGTAATGGAAAACCAAAATAAAATTCAGAAAGATCAGGCATTAGGACAAAGCACGCAACCACCCCAGTGTGTTTTAAGTTTGATTTTGAGCAACCAATGAGGATTTCATTCTTAAAAATAAGGAGAAAACTTGTGGGAAAAGAATTCTGATTCCTGTTAACATGACACAGAAAATATTCAAAACACCTAAAATGTCACACATGGCAGTTTTTCAGTTTGCATGAAGGACTCAATACTTCGTTTTCCACATGGAATACCTTGTTTAGCTTCCAATTCCTCCTGTGTAAGTTGAGGCTTTTTCTCTTCAGGAGCAGTACAAGGAGTGGTAATTGCTGGAGTATGGTTTGATGCACTGTTAGCACTCTCTTGGCCTTCCTTTCCCTCCTCTTCCTCCTCATCACTGTCATCATCTAATTTAACACGGTTTTTCTCCAAAGGAAGGAGGTCGTTTTCTTTGGCCTTGATTGCAAAGCTTATTGGAGCAAACGATGCTGTGAATGAATAGGTAAGATTTCACACATCATTAAACTACAGTAGAAGGCAGCTTCAATTTCCTGACTTTATCCATTACTCCTGCAGACTACACCACAAAAAAAGGAACTTGCATCGTCCTATTGTGCTAATTATTTTGGTGAAAAGGACAACATAATCCTTTTCTTCTCTCTTTCTGTGTTTGTAAACAACCATTGGAAACTTCAT
>WEKY01051500.1:1276-68060 GCA_013390045.1 Picathartes gymnocephalus
TTTGCCTCAGGTTTTCCTTGCCTGTCAAACTCATCGAGTACAAACATTTTTAAATTTTAGAAACCTAAGTTCACACAATAATTGGAAGAACAGTCCCATAATTTCCAAATCCAGGGGGAAGCTATCTTGGAACTCAACAGCAAAAAGAAACCCTCGGGTGAAAGAAGAAACCTGGCCAAAATAAAATCACAGGTCATTGATTGAAAATGTAGATGTGATTATTTCTAATAAGCAATGAAGGAAGGCAGTTAGAAGAAACTGTGTACATTTCTGGAGCCTAGCTGAGTAGCAATTTTTAGAGTGACAAAGATTTATAGAAGATCCGGCTTAAAGAAATAAATGAAAATATTATGGGGACCTATTCTTTAAGTTATCCTTTAGGCATGTGCTTAATGTTGCATCACTGGGATTTAACTAGTGAGTAGAGCTGAAGGGCTCCCTGATGACTCTGTTTTTACTCCTTCCACGCTGCCCTGAACAACTACATCCTTCTAAGTGGGAAAGTTGCTCTCACAGAAAGCCCCAACAACCTTATTAGCAGGTGGTGTGTTTATTGCTCTGATCAGGAAAGCTGAAAAAACAAGTGTGGTCCAGTGTTTCCCTAGGCAGTGCCTTGTTGGGAATACTGACATTATTTATTCATAACCTGTCAGGCTAACATCAGTGCTCTTCTCAGTCCTTGAATTGGCTTCTCAGTCACCTCTGCCACAGATTACCAGTCTCACATGAGTAAAATGGGCATAGCTAGCTGAACAGAAACTCAGTTGTTCACAGTATAATGCTCTCTCACTCTCTGAGAAATTCTCTGCTAGTGCTGTAATCTGAAAGAAAAATCCTGAGAACTCACACCTAGTTGGGAAAGATAGCCAGCAGTAAAAATATTCAGGATTTATATATCACATCTACTACCTTGGAATCTGTCTAATAGCAACAGCAAGCTGAATGGACTTCAGGGAAGTGATAGAGTTGCTCCACGCTGCTGCTTCTGGGTGACCATCCAGCCCCACTCCTGCCCAGCAGCTGTGGGCATGCACTGCAAGCACCACTGCTGAACATTTCTGGTGGGCATTGCTGCCAGCAGACCTGAGTGCTGCAAGAGCCACCTGAAAGGCAAAAAGGTGAAAACACCTTTCCAGCACTCTATGTAATGGGTGCCAGAATGGGAGGTGTAGGAATATAAAATACTCCTATGTTTGGTGGTTTTGGAGCAGGTGACATTCAGCATTGAGAATGGTCAGTATTGCCATCACATCTTCTAAGACTGGAAGGTGAACACTTGCTGGCACCCCAGGGCTTTCTGTAGTGCCCAGGCTGCTCCTGTGGCCCCTTAGGCACCAGCTGGCTGCCCCTCTCCTTCACAGCCCCCTGTGTTCTCTGCATAATGGCTGCCTCTGCTGCCCAAGGACATGGTACAGGGAGTGCAGGGCTGGGTCCCTCCTCACACCCCTCGGGCAAGATGGGCAGTATTGTGCATGACCAGGGTGCCAGCACCTGGGGGTCTCTGTCCCTGAGCTGTGATGTGTGGGACTGTGCCCATCACGTCTTTAATTTTCTCCCAATCCAGGCTGTGATGTTTGGGGATACCTGAATGAGGTAGGAAGTGTTAAGGCTCACTCTGTATTTTCTGTTCCCAGGAAAGCTAGGGATGTTTTATCCCACATCATCTCTGCCTTTGCTTATGTGCAGCTTCTTATCCCCAGTCCCTGCTCTGCAGCAGGCAGTGATGAGGTGTTTCCCTGCCTGCAGGCAGTTCAGGATACATTTTCTCTGGCCGAAAGAGGAAACAAAAGCAGTTCCTGGCTGTTCTCTTCTGCTCCCCATTCACAACTTGTTGCCCTGGTAGTGGGGCTGGCCTGGGGAGCCGTGCTGTAACCAAAATAACAGTAACAATCCAGGTTAAAAAAAATACCAAAACATCTTTTCCAGGAGAAGGTCATTTTTGTTTTCAGTCTAAAACACGCATAGTCCCTACATGCATACTTGCCTCTTCAGGTAAGGGCTGGCAAGCAGGATGCAGAAATGAACAGCTGCACGTAGAGGGAGCAGGAAAAATGTGACTTCACTGCCAAAGGAAGCGTATCGTGCATCAGCTTGGCTACTGAAATTAGACAGAGCAAGTCCTTGCCAGTGCGCTCTCCAGGTCTGACTCAAATGCAAACAAAGGCAGCAGCCCTGGCTCTCCCTGGTCTAGTCTCTATTTTCATATCCCTGAAAAATAAATAATATAACACATACTTCCTACAGAAGGTAGCCAAGGACTTTTCCACACTGCATTGCACATTGTCACATAATCTTCACATCCAAGGAAAATTATTCCTCTTTTTTCAATATGTGAAATGTATCTAGCATATCCATAGATGGGGGCAACAATTAGGAAGTGCATTCCAATTTGTGAATTACCCTTAAATCCTGTCACACTCCCTGTCATGTATGAAGTAAAAGTTTGGAAATTCAATTTAAAGCTCTGAGTTTATTAATTGGCTTAATTCCTCTCCTGCTTGGCAGGACCAGGATTTCACCCGAAGCATTGCTAATACCCAATTAATCAGCTGACACAAAGTCAATAAATGCAGAACTTTCTGAGCACAGGAAAGCCAAATGCCACAAGAATAAAAATTTATAGTGGTCAAGCTCTCTGTGGAGCAGACCAGGAGGGTCACTCCATTCCCCATTGCAATTAGGATCATGTCACTGTTCCCTGTCAAAGGAATGGGCCTTGCCATGCCTTTTTCATTTCACAGAACTGTTCCTGGCGATGCAGGAGCTGCTAACAGGCTTTGCTCCAGGTGTTCTCTCCTATTAAGCTGGTCTTAATCTCTGCTCTCTGTCTTGAGTTAAACAGGCAGCTGCAAACTAGAAGAAAGGAAGTGGTTACTCCAATGCCTATGGGAAAGGCATTGATGTTGCAAGAAGGCTTATCAACAACTTCTACATGTACAAAATTCATGGAACAGCTCCCTCCCCAAGGGCCGGCAAAAGCAAGTTCCCACTTCTGCTGCTTCTGAGACTGACTCTGTACAGAGACTTCTGCTGATGCAGTAACGTCAGTCTGCAGTACGTAGCTTTTAGGAAATGTGTATCTTGATAAAATCCTCAGTGGAAGTACAGCTTGCAACAGCAAAGACAGACATTTGTTTTACAAATGGCATAGACTGCTTTCTTATTTCAATTTCACCTTTCAGGACAACTATAAGGGGTGGGGAAATGTTTCTGCACTAACTCCTGCAAATGGGGACATTTGCAAAGTGGCAGCTGCCCTGACAGTGCTTACAGCTGTGTCTGTCACTAGTTTATCCACTATTGCAAGCTCATAAGCAATTCAGGATTGTGAGTAGTAGAAAAAGAGAGAGGAAAAAAGCTTTTGAGAGGAAAAAAGATTTTGAAAAATTGTTGCTGCTTTTAACTAATTTTTTCCATCACAGCGGAATTTTCTGGGGACACTGAAAAGCTCCAGCTGAATATTGAAATATGCAACACTACCTTTTCCCTGGAGCAGTATGGGAGACAGCCTTTCTGTTTTCAGACGAGAAGCTTGACCAACTCTGTCCCTCATGGTGAGAGGACTCAGGGGCTGCACGTTCAGGTGCTCAGTCCAGTTAGCAGCTCTTTGTGTGCTCCTGCCATGGCGGCTACCAGCTCTGCCTGCCAGGCTCTCACATTAGTGAGAAATATTTCTGCCTTCTACTCATACAACAGTTTAGAGGGGGACATCTGCATCCCCCAGCACAGATGAGTGAGAAATCTTTTATAGATGGGGAGAGATCCGCTCCCTAGTAGCAGAGCAGGGACTGTTCTTCCCACTGCCTTCAGCAGCAGGATCTTGGATGCCCAGTGGTTTTAACTGCAGGAAATATTAGTACACAAAGACTCCATGATATCCAAGGGGATGGATGGGCAGTCAAGTGCAGTTCAGAGGAAATGAATTTGGGGGTCAGATCTCCAGAATCAAATAGTGGGAGGTTGTGCGCTTAAGCTATTGTGTGGCTCTGACCTTTCTGTGCATTTGCACATAAAACATGCCAGAGTCAACAACACAGCTGGTCCTAGGACCACTAGAGATGTGCCTGTGTGTTCTCTGACCTCATCAGAGTCAGAAGGGTTTGACCAAAGCCAGTGGGAATTGTGCAGCCAAGTCCTATGGCATCAGGTCAGATGACTGGAGACCCAGCACTTTCCTGATAGCATTCCAAAGTTATCCCGGAGAGACAACTGATCAGCAATATTTTTGGCACACAGGTCAGATGATACAAGACTTCTTCAATGTAAAGGAACATGTCTGCAGATGAATTTGATCAGAGTGCTTTTAGAGAATCTCACTGGTCTCTCATTCGCTGGTAAATCACAACTGACCTGGTAAAATGTCTTTCTGGAGTGGTAAAGGGCAGGTGACAAGGGCACAGGTGATTGCTGACTCAGCAGGGAAGGTAGTATGTTTTTTCTGGTGCAAGGCTGGACCCTGTGACTGCCACAGTATGGGGGAAAGGACGAGGGGGCCAATTCAGCTGGCAGCCAGCCACCCCTTCACCCAGCCCACCACATCCTGCAGGGGAGGTGGGCACAGCTGTGGGGGTAGCAGGGCCATGGCCAATTTGCTGTTACAAAGTGGTATAACCACTTTCCTGTGCCTGTGCCTTCCTCTCCTTTCAGCTTGGCTTATGGCAAGGTACTCATTGTCAGTGAAGAAACATAAACACCTGCTTGAATGATGCACATTTGCACTAGCAACCAGCCCACTGCAACTATACCAGCCCTTGCTTATTCAAAATTTGATACATTAACTGCAGTTTAGTAGGGTCATCTGTATTATACATCGAGTCTGTCAGGGTTGGGTGCACACAGAGATAAAAACTGAATGATGAGACTGTCAGGTTCAACAGATCCTACATACATATACATATGTGTGACAGCTTTCCTACAACAAATTTTATGGGGAAGGAATATGGAAACATTATTGTGTTGATGTGGCTTCTGAATTCTCTGTTCTAAAGGACCCCATATGAAATATATTTATTGGAAAAAAGGTATCATGTTTTTTTAGTTCCAGAGTCCTTTAGTAGGAAGAAAAGTCATACCATGTTTGTTCAATATAGAAGTATTTTCTCAAGGATGAAATTCTGCCATTCTAGAAGTCAACATGAATTTCCAAAAGGAAAACTACTGATTTCAAGTAGGGCCAAGTTTTCACTCTATGAGTTGTTTCATTTATCCCATAATACTCAAATATTTAAAATATTTAAAAACATGGTAGAATTTTATTCTTTGAAATTTAATTAGAACCTGCTAAAACAGACAGTTCAGTGAAATACCTAATCCACCAAATAATCCAAAACCATGTGCTTTTCAAATCACCCTAAGAAGGCTCAGCTCTGCATACAGTTTCCAACATATTTGGACTGTAAAGTGTTTATTAATTTATGTTCTTTGGCTTGTATCCAGCAGCTCAGGCCTTCAATATTGTATTGATGGCATCCTCAAGACATCCAAGGCTTTGGTCTCCACAGAGATAGCTGTGGTCTGAAGTTACAGGTCCGTGTGGTTTTGAGTACACATTACTATGCCAAGGTACAGGAAATTATTCCGTAGTTCTACCAACAGTTTCAGTGAGGCAGACTGTACTTTGTGTCCAAATGCAGAATTCTATGTCCATTACTATAAATCATCCTTGAATCTGCTTTAGCTCTACTTTGAGAAACCCTTGGAAAACTTGGGAAATCAACTTTATGTTGCTTTTGTCTATTAAAGGTCTTAGACCTTGTCTAAGCAGGCAGGATTTGGCTAGTCTAAAATAGGAGTTCTGCTTGGGCACTTCCCTTAATCTAACAATAGCAAGATAACTCCTTTATTCTCTCATAGGATAAGACTAACTTATAGGATACAACTGCTTACCTTGCAGAATAAACACAATTTTGTCAAAAAAAATGAATATTCAACCTGCAAAGTTGAAGTTAATTACTTTTACTTTGGTAGAGAGAGTTTCCCTGAGGAGCTGGAAAGTGCTATGCCAGGCAGCTTTGGGAAGGGAGTGATAGGAAGGGAATCTGGGGTGATTTTCTTCACTCTGCCTGAAGACTTGAGGGGCTCATTGGGGCAAGTGTATACCTTTTGTTGGGACCCACCTCTCCATCCTCTTCTCTATGTCATTTCCAGTTATAAAGATCAGCCTGTTTACACAACATTTTTTTGTGTTTTTTTTTTATTGGACCCATTCCAGCTCATTCTCTAAGTGTATTTGCTGAGGATGTGATCTCACTGGCTGCAGTGTGTGAAAGTTTAGGTGCCCCATCACTGAGCCCAGCCCAGTGCCATTTCACGTGCAGCGGATGCTGGTTTAGTATCAGATTACTCTCCTTTAATATCCTGAAGCTCTGCCTCCAGTGCCTTTCAGGAACCTGTTCCTCAGTATTCCATCTGAGCATCTACAAACCTGTCCTCTTGCAGAAAGCCTAATCATGTGTGAGACAGAAAAGAAAATGAAGTCCAGAGAAGCCTTTCTGCTTCAACACTAAGAGAGGATCCTCCTTCTCTGCACTAAAGAATTGAGTAAAAAGGAGCATTTTTTTCTTTTCTGATAGATTGGGAGATCAAAAGAATGACTAATTGACCAAGCCTGACTGGGTCTAATTGACTTCAGCCCTAGACTAACTCACTGTTCTGCACCTGTTTTGAAGAGCTGATTCACAGCTGGATCCAAAGCTGTCTACTGACATTAGTTTTTATTAGGGCTCACCATTTCAACTGAAAAGGAACATTTCTTGCTGATTTTGGTGAATTCCATTGCAGTGCCTTGGCCCTTTGATAGTGTTTTAAATAATTTCTTAAACTTCCCAGTGAAGCATTATAAAGCATTATTGAGTACATCTGAGTGCTAGCAAGACACTGAAGAATATACTGTAAGCCATATGTAGAGCATGGATATCACACAGAACAAGGCTACTTTGAAGTAAATAAATGTCTAAAATGCCCATTTTACTTTTTTCTTTTTTTTTTTTTTTCCTCAATGTGGAGAAAACAGCTGCATTCCATTCTCTGTTTCAGAAGCGTTCAGTTTTCAGTAGTCAAATAATTTTATCACCCTTTTGTATTTTAATATTTCTAGACTTGTAGCTGAAAATGAGAAACTATTTTGGTCTTATGATGATTACATAGGATGTACTGATGGGCTGAGAGCTTTCATCAACCATTTCTTCACTTAACCTTATTCCACGTGATGCATCCCAGTCTTATTTAGCCTGCAGATTCTCAATACACTGAGAGACTTTTGAGTCCAACCTCACAAGACGTATGTGACTGGTTTTAGGGAAACTTTCAGGTTTGTTTGTCTTGCCATCATCCACTTGAACCTACTGTTCTCTCCTCCAGGTTTTGGGTGCAACAGGAAGTCTGCAGCATCCCTTAGGTGGGCAGTGTGCCTCAGGGAAGGAGTCCTCCCCTCCTCCTCTAGCACACCACAGTCCCATGAGGTCTCAAGGCCCCCAATTCCTGCTGAATGAAGGGCAAGACAGTCTTCATCTTCCAAGACAACAGCCTCGTCTGAGGCAGATGCTCTTTATACCACTGCGGGTCTTTGTAAATTCCACACTTACAATTTGTCAAATCCCTGCATATGTGGGGTCTTTTCTTTTTTCTTTTCTTTTCTTTTCTTTTCTTTTCTTTTCTTTTCTTTTCTTTTCTTTTCTTTTCTTTTCTTTTCTTTACCTTTTTGTTTTCTTCCTATTTTTATTTTTCCTCTTCTTTTCCATCTTCTTTGTTTTTCCCATCACTGCAGTATTTTAACACTTCTGTGCATTCACAGAGAACCAAGTCATGCTCTGGTCTTCAAGATTCTGTGAGAACTGACAGATTTGGTCAAGGGTGAGATTTTGCAAATGCTGTTAAAAACACAGCTTTTCATGTGGCAACATGTTCTTTTATACTGGAACACATCCTAAATTTTCACACATGTGCAGGAAGTGAAATCACACCTTTTTTATGGCAGAAACAGCTTAGCACAGTGAAATGACAGCTTTTGCCTATAAAAAATGCCTTTAGTTTTTGTGGAAACCAGTGAATTACTTGAGGCAAAATCACAAAGTGTTTCATCAGCAGCACAATGGATTTTAATGCAGCTCTTCCTTGAAAAGAGCTTGAGGAAGGCAGAGATCAGGAGACACCACCACCAGGTATATTGGCCTCACAGCCCAAATATGCTGCACTCAAAGGTTTGAGTGCTTTTTCAAAAGACTTTTACTTTAATGGTGTCTTCTAAGTCTTCCTTTTCCCTCCTTCCTCATCTTCAAAGTCTATTATTTCCTCTCCTTTGATCCCAAAATTTCATCCCATGGTATTTTTAACTCTCCCTGCCCCCACCAGACTGACTCCCATCCCCATCCCCTCCACATGTGGCTGCCCAGCTGCTCCTTCTGCCTCCCACTCCAGCCAGGGGCGCCAAGGGCCACGCGGGCTGTAGGCATGGCTGGAGCTCCCTGATGTTCTTCGCTGGTACCTGCACATCCCAAGTTAAACACACCCTGGGGTGTGTCCTGTCCAGCTGGACATTTGATAACCCTGCCATCATCATTTTATTGCCTTCAGTGGGAACAAGGGCTGCAGCAACTGGAGGAGCAAGGAAATCAGCTTCTGTTGGGGAAAATCATTCTGTAAAGCTCATAGCTGGATATACAACTAGCAGGAAAATGCATTTTAATTTTGCTTCTTCGTGGGGCAGGAGTTGCAGTGAGGCAAGATGGGTTGTCGTGAATGCTATGCTCTCTCCTAAGCTTCAACAATCTTAAACATATTTTCCTTTCCTGCTGCCTCCTCTTTAACATCTGTGTGTGCTTCGTTTCCCTTACGCCGCAGAGAAACCTGGAGATTTGGAGGAGGCCTCCCATTGTCGCTCATGGGGGAGCTCTCAAAGTGGACGGTTAGAAGCCCTCCAGATGCTTTCAGCAGGAGTCACAAAGAGTCACTGCATGACCTCAGTGGGATGCAGAGTAACTCCAGTTTCTGTGCTGATATTGAGAGCCTAAACTGTGGCACAAGGGCATGGAGAGGAGAAGCATAATTTGCAGTAGTTGTAAAGTAAATCAGTAAGTAGTCAATGAAATGTGTGCATGCTCTCTCCTGCATTTGCAGGTACATCCATGTGTGTGGGAAAGGATACAAGTGAAATAGGCATATGTGCAAGTTTCTGGGCAGGTTGAATGCACTGGAGCTGAACTGCCTGCTTGTTGAAGGAGAGGTTTTAAACCTGCCTGTAAGTCCAATAACCGGCTTTCTAACCACACACATCCCACACCCACATTTTTGTGTTCTGCAACTTTCATGTTGGTCAAATAAAAAGCATCAGCACCACATCTACTTGTTTGCATTGAGGACCAATATGTTTTCTTTGCACTTTAAATACTGTTTAGAGCTCTCTTTATGAGCTTCAATTAGGAGTTTGCTATGGAGGGCTTATTAGAGCAGTTTTATTGGTACTTTGACACATTTTCTTTGTTAAAAGCTAGTTTAGAAGCTAGTTTAAGAAGCTTGTAAATGGGAGCCACAGTGAGCTGTCTGTTCCACTGACAAACACTTATCAACAGGCCTCCCAAAGGCTTCCTCACGTCACCTGGTCCCCCCCTGTGTGAGCATCTGCAGTGAACCCCAGCATCTGCCGAGCACTCAGGAAAGGGAGTTGCATGGGGACCTCAGGGGATAAATATTAATTATGGGGAGAAAACAGCCCCAAGCTGGAATTTTTGCATTTGATATAAACTTAGGATGTATGAGACATCCAGCCAATGTGGTATCCAGAGCAATCAGGTAAAAAAATCACAAAGAGATTACCCAGACTGATTTCACTAGCAGAAGCAGAGGTCAAATCTGGGAGTGAGCAAGCCTTCCTGCTGCCCAGGTATTCCATCTGGAGCTTAGGTGGGAGAAAGCCACAGCATTGGGCCACTTTCTTTCCTGGCTGTGACCTGGGGAAAGCCTCCTCCCTTTTGTCTCTGGATACTCAACACCAGGGCAGACATAGCTGAGAAGATCCCTTCCCTGGGCAAAGTGCAGTGGAGAGCAGCCAAGGGGCCATGTCCATCCTCACATCACACCCATGTCTGTTTGCCTCTGGAGCACAAACCATGTGCTACTTTCTCTTTCCTTTTTCAGTATACTTCTTGTTTTAAAGTCACCTATATCTGAATTGTAGCTGCTGAGGAGTGTCCTCTGGGAACAGGGCAAGATGCTGCAGCAGAGGAAGGCATGTGAAGGTCTGCCCACCTTGAAAGGCACCTAAAGCCCCTTTCAGGTGGCAGGACAATTGAAATTAATTCATACTTTGGATTCCCCCTCTCATGCTGCAGCTCTGTTTGGATGTGGACACCCCATCCCCACTGGCTCCCTGCAGCTCCTGGCTCCCCCAGGCAGGGTGCCCTGTAGCGGGACTGCCGGCTGAGCAGCTGCCCTGTCAAACATCAGTGGCTGCCACGTCGGCACGACTGCCATCCTCCAGCTGTAAAGGCACTGCCAATCCCCCAAATCCCTCTTTCTGCAAATGCCTGCAAAGCCCCTGCCCACGAGGATCTCACCTCAGAACCCCAGCCATGACTGCTGAAGTGAGTTTGGGAGTAGGTGGAAAGTATCTCCTGCAGATCCCTCGGGGAGTGCTATGGAGTCTCTAAACAAGTCTGTTTCATTAGCTACATTTCTATTTTCCTAGGAAAAGTATGCAAGTAAATATTTTCTCCAGACTTTTTTCTTTTCTCTCCTCTTTTTCTTGGCTCCTTTTTTCTCTCTCAGCCTACAGTACATCACTCATGATGACTTAAATAGTGAAAACTGTCTACAGTTTATCTAAGGATCAAACAGCTGTTGTCTTCACAGGCCTTTTTTATTAATATGAATTAATGTTTTCCAACTTATTTCCTACTTTTCTGCTGGGAAGAATAACCCTTCCCAGAAGCATTCTTTGGCAGATAGCAAAATAATTTGAGTAGCAGATATATGATCTCATTTTCTTCTGGACAGATTACAAATTGGAGATTGACTGAAAGCGGATGAACACAATAAGTATTTTAATCTTGCAGTGATTTCATGTGCCTAAATGCTTCAGCTGCCTACGCTTTCCAAGTTATGAGCTGCATCCTTAAGCACTTACACTGTCTCTAATTATGGAGGATACCATGGTCTGTTTCTATTGAAATGGAAGAGGGAGGTTGTTTCCATTTGTATGTCACTGCAGAGGTCTCTGAGCATTAACCACTTGCCTGACCAGCATTTCTCAGGTGAAGTGCCTTGGAAATGTCAATGTCCACGTCCTACTCCAGCCCAACAGTCATGGTAATAGGTTGTTTTTGACAAGATGGACTGGTCCTTCTCTGCATCTGGATCCTGCAAAGTGGGTCTGGAGGTAAAAAGACCTAAGAGTGCTGCCTTAGCAATGTTCTAGTATTATCTTCAGACACAGCCTTTAGTACCTTAAACTACTTTAAACAGCTGTATGGAGAGTCAATCCTTCTAAAAGACTATAGCTGGGCCTGAGAACCTTCCTAGGTTTATTCATGTGAGCTTTATAATCTACACGTGTGTCGCAGAGACTTTTGCCACTTGATGTACGTGGTTTTGGAACATACATAGCTACTGTAGTGACACGTGAACCAGCACACTCCCATGTCTCACTATTTCTGAAAAGAGTAATTGTTTACATCTCTTCCACTGGAAACTTTGCACCCAAGGAAGTGATGTTCACCAGAGACACAGCAGATGCAAGAGAAACAGTTGACTCTCAATTACAACTATTTCTCCTTTTGGAGAAGGTTTAAAATTAATTTTCAGTTGCATTTAGTCAGTGTAAACATGCCGTTGGCTATAAGCAGTCTTTTACTCCATGTAAATTCTGTGTTCCTTAATAGTCCTTTTTTTTCAGTGCTTCTCTCTAATCAACTCAAGAATGATAAATAAATAGGAACAGTCTCCTCTGCATCTCAAATTATATTTCAGTATAATGCTCGGAAGTTCTGGAGCAGGTAGTTCCTTTTCCTTCAGTGGTGTTTGATAAGCAGTGTATATGAACCAATAAGTTGATGGGAAAGTTCTCAGTGATCTCTTGGAGCCTTGCACTTATCTCCACTCTACCAAACCATGCAAAAGGCTGGCAAAATATGGGGAAAGTCACTCTTTTCCATCTGAAAAATGACTGAACAGAGAATTCTGTTCAGGTAAAACAAACACTGGTGCAACTGGGAGGCCCTGGTCTGCTCCTGAGCCCAGATTGGACACAGTGCATGTCATGACCAGCACTGGTCTGTAGAAATTTAAACTGGAGTGGTTTATTTAACTCTGTACCAATTTTGCACCTCTGTTCCTTTTTCTTTCTTTTCATTTCATATAATTCTCTCTTGTTTCCTACTTGCCTTATTGATCATTTTCTTTCTTCAAGAGGTCTTTTCTGTATGTAGTTATAGGGGCAGCTGAAGGAAACAATGGAGGATTTTATGTTGTGAGAGACCCATCGTATTAGAGTGACCTTCACAAAACCGATTACTCGGCGCCTCAATCTCCTTCAGGCCTTGCACATAGCTGCAAACCAGTGGGCAGGTTTTCATCAGTATCTTTAATCAGGTTTCAAGACACTATAAAAACACAACAAAAATCATAAAAATTCCTTTTGTCTCAAACACATACCTTAGCAGTAAGGGATGTATCCCTAAATATTTCCTCGGGAAAATTTAATGAAGCAAATTAAAAGAAAAATTCTTTCAAGCTGTTCCAAACAAACTCATTTCACCACCTTTTATCATACTTCCTTGCCGTTTGGGAAATTTATTTAAGTTATTAAAAAATTCCCTAAAATTCTCAGCTGAAGAGTTGGCTTCTGTTTTTTCTACAAAGCTAACTCACCTGATTTGTCAGAACAGCTCGAAAATGAAGTGCTAACTGGTGGGTTTTATTGAAAGGAAACCAAGTGGAACAACATATGTATTTTCTTAGGAAACTAAAAAGCTCACAGTCCTGTGGTGTTCCTTGGGGTAAATTCTTTGTTATGAATTACAACCTGCTTACTGATGAGTTGTTAATAAAAAGTAGACCTGCTGGGCCATTTTTTTTTTCCACACAGTATACCCAGTTTAGCTTTTTTTTTACGTTTTCATTAATACACTGAGTGTGAATAAATCTGTTTCCAATTTGTAATTGTTTTCCCTTCATCTGGACATTAATTTATTGCCAAATCTAACACTCTTCTATTTTTAATATCCCTCCAAACTGAAGAGCTGTTTTAAAAAGGAAAAGAAAGAGATTAGAAGAATGTAGGGTAGTGGGAAGGATCCCTCTTTCTTTCCTCTTTCTTTTTTCTTTTTTCTCTCTTCTCTCTTTATCTCTCTTTCATCTTTTGCTCTTTCACCCTCTCATTATTTTCTTCCTTCTTTCCCTCTTTCTCTCCTAGACCATATCCCAGGATCTGGGACGAGGAGAATGGGCCACTGTGGTTCTCCTGGGGCCCCACTGTGTTTAGAAACAACAGCTGCCAGCTGAACTCATAACTAGTAGACAAAATGGTTGAAAGAAACACTGGAATCAAAGTAGAAACAGATGGTAACCTGAGGTGGCAGTACAACTTCATCTAATGTGGGATGGCGTCTTATTTATTTGATTTGTTTGTTTATTTTCTGGCTAAGCCTCTCCTTGCATGTGGGAGCTTCCTTCCTCACTCATTACTGCACTGTAATCTGGGCTACGGCAGTAAATCTCATTTGTGGAAGAAAATGAAAGGATTAAGCAGAAGGCAGTCAAGTGCCGACGTATTTCAATGGATATTATTAGCAAGTGGCTCTCTTCCTATTTTGGTTCTACACAATTGAAAGTATTCACAAGAATTGGGGGCGTGAGTCCCGCCCCTAATGATGTCCTACTATCACAGGCAGGAACATCTGCAGAATCAGCATCAAAAAATGAGCTGATTTTTCTGGCCTGTTTCTTACTCTGAGGAGGAGGAGGAGGTATGGAGGAGAGAAAGGGTGAAGGAGGGTTAGTGGTTCCTGGGATGTTTTCAGAAGCAGCAGCTACTGGGGTGGCAAACCTCTTGGCAGGCTTTAAGCCATGCTTGTGCATGCAAGGAGAGATGCCAGGAGAGGGATGGAGATGCATAAAATAAAAGCAGCTGAAGCAGTCCTCCTTAGATGCAGGGGTCCAACCAACAGCTCAGGCATGGTGGCATTGAGGGATGATGCACACAGCCCACAGCAGAGTCATTACTGGGAGCACCTGGGAGGCAAAAGCCCTGCGCTGCTCCTGCAACCTGCACTGCCAAGCTGCCTTGCCCAGGAGAGCTACTGCCAGAGAATGGGATGTTCACATGCAATTTTTCTGTGGCCTTCTACCTACCACCTGTTCAACTTGATAAAGGCCTTAGAGTTTCATCTCCTCCAAGAGCCCAGGCCATGGTTTTGAGGGGCAAAGAGCCACTAGTGGCCCTCAGGCTCCCTCACAGTCAGAGGGAATCACAGAACTACAGAACCATTAGGTTTGGAAAAAAATCTCTGGAGATCATTCACTCTAACACCTCTGCCAAGACAGGGTCACAGGTTATGTGGGAATGTGTCCAGGTAGGTTTTGAATGTCTCCAGAGAGGAGATCCACTATATCTCTGGGCAGCCTGTTCCAGTATTATGCCACTTCAATGTAAAGAAATCCATGTCGAGGTGGAACTCCTTGTGTTTCAGTTTATGGCCACTGCTCCTCATCCTGTCACAGGGTACTAATGAAAAAAGTCTGGCACCATCCTCTTGGCAGCTGCTTTTGATATATTTATGTCTTGATGAGATCCCCTCTCAGTCTTCTTGAGCCTAAACGGGCCCAGCTCCCTCAGGTTCTCCTCATGAGAGAGATGCTCCAGACCCCAAATCATTTTTATGACCTCCACTGAACCCTTTCCAGTAGCTCCTTCTCTTTCTTGTACTGAGGAACCCAGAACCGGACACAGCACTCCAGATGTGGCCTCACCAGGGCTGAGTAGAGGGGCAGGATCACCTCCCTTGACCTGCTGGCCACACTCTTCCTGATGCACCCCAGGGTCTCACTGGCCCTTCTGGCTGCAAGGACACACTGGGGACTCATGGTTAACTTGTCATCCACCAAGACTCCCGGGTCCTTCTCTGCAGAGCTGCTCTCCAGCAGGTCACCCCCCAGCCTCTACTGGTACTTGGGGTTATTCCTCCACAGGTACAGTACCCTGGGAAGGGAGAGCAGTCATGTTTTTACACTTTGAAAACCCCTAGGTTTCCAGGGAGGAAGACAGACACTGAAATCCAAACTTTTCTGGGCACTTAGGCTGACATTAGTCAATTTTTAGGTTGTACCAAGCGGACGCTCTCTGGGCTCTTGGACTCACCCCTGCTGCAAAAGCCAAGGCCTCTGATGTTACTGACTTTTTTTATGCATTAAACACAGTCAAGATATGGAAAAAAGTGCCAAAATAGATAACCATACGTGTGGTGTTTGTGCAGCAATTGCACCCACTACACATACCAATGCCAGATGCAGTTCTGTGATGGACTGGATGAGCTTATCCTAAAACTCCTGGCAGCAGTTACAGGTACTTTTAACTGTTCAGATGCTAGCATAGTAGCACGGGCTACAAGACATAAAATAAAGAGAAAGGAAAAAGAAATAAACTTTTCCCCTACACCCACATGGCGCCAGTATTCAGTTCCCTGCTGCGGGGAGCAGTGGGGACCCAGCACAATGCAGAGAGCAGTTGCAGAGTTTCTTTGTCTCCAATGATTTTGACAGCAACTTCTGTTGCCTCTGCTCCCCAAAGATGCTGGTTTTCTCACTGTGTGAACCGTACACCGTGGCAAGCCAGAGAAACTGATGCAGACACATTTTATATCCCAAATATTTTCTTTCTCTTTTTTTTTTTAACCACAGTTAATTCTTCCCTTTTGCCCTGGGTTATAGGACTTGTGTCCGGAAACAATAGGAGCCTAGCACCTTCCCACATGATCTCTGTCTTCGTTTTAGCTGCTTGTAAAAACCTATCTTGGTCCCTTGAGTCCTAAAGAGTAATAAGTCCATTGCCTCCACAATTGCCTACTCCATCTGGGACTCTCATTGGGATTCAGTCCACACATTCAGTTCAGGTGGGATCTTCAGAAAAATCAATAACCAACATGTCTGGCAGCACTTTACTGCATGGTATCTGTGTCCTGCTTCCTGGCTGGGACTCTCAAAATACTGACGTTCTGTTGAACTGGGTTTTTTTTCCAAGGTCTCCAGCCACCTCTCTGTTGCTCTGTGATTTTTTCTTTCCAGTTGACTGTAATCTATCTCTCATAGTCTGTACAGAGATGACCATTCTTCCTGCTTTGCTGTTTCCCTTCTAGCTGAGGCCCTGCAGTTTGCAGTGTTCAAATTACAGCCCTTGGCATTATCGAAGGATGCTGCTACTTGGGAAAGCTGCGGTGACTGCAACCTGACAGTGAGACCCTCTGCTGCTGCCAGCATGCTCCTGCCACAGCACAGAGGACTCTGATCCCAGGGAGGGAGCACAGTTATGCCGGGGTCTGTGCCCCAAAGTCACCTGGGAGGTGGGGGAGAAGGGAAGTGGTGTTTTTCTAGGGTCATGTTTATACTGCAGCAGGAATACAGGGTGGCACTGTCACCCACAAACGCTAAGCCAGCTTTAAATCTGCTTGCTTGGGTACGGGTAACAGCCTGCCTGAGGCAGCACGGAGCTGTAAAACAGCACAAGCTGTAAAACTGCTGAAGGACCTGGACCTCCTCCACACTGAGCTTTAGGATATTGCTGCTAGCTCAGGGTTGAGGGCTGATAATGTAGGTCTATGCGGCTGCAGCTAATGCAGGGAGCTGCTGTGCACATGTTCCCCTAGGAAAAGAAAGAGAGCTCCATGCTGGACTGAAACGGCCCTTTTCACCCCATTCATGTGAATTTAACCATTCATGCTTGGGGAAGTATCACTGCTGTTTTTAGTGTGGGGAAGGTGAGGCACAAGGAGATAATTGCCTGATTTTCAGCCACACTGGCCATCTCTACCTCTTGCTAATGGATATATAATGAAGCCTGACTGCTGAAGAAATCAAGCCTCAGCTGACTTAAAGTCATAGAGTCAGTATCTGGAGAAGTACTGACCCTATAAATGCTTAGTCCCTTGCCAGTGCAATAGCAGGGAGACCATTTTTCCACTCTTCAAAGGCATCTTCCTTGAGCAAGAACTAATGAAGCTTTGCCAGTGCTGAAAATGGGCTGATTCTGTGTAATTATTCACTCTGCTGAGGCTGGCCCTGACTCAGTGCTTCTGAATGCTTTGGAACATGAAGCCTGCAGAAAGCTGTTGGTCTGTGCAATAGAGAGTTAACATCTTTGCTAACGCAGAGCTCCAGCTTTGTAAGTAAGGAAGGCTGTTGATGACTCTGGATTTCAGTTTCCCCTACTAGCACACTTGTTTCTCTTAAAGGAGTGGGAAGGGTTAGTATTGAGGGCCCCTGGAGAGATGGGGGCCCCTTATCTTCTGTATTACACTCTCTACAATCAATGACAAGCAATTGAACTTTTGCAACTCTATCACCAAGCAATGACATAATTTCAGCCCTGGATACGCCGTTGCCACGAAACGGCAGCAAGAATCACCACTTTTAACTTGTCCTTTTCCGCTACTCAGAAGTCTAAAGGACAATTTAAGCTGGCCACTGAAGGACTAAGCAGCTTTCCAGGCCTATGCAGAAAGTGTATGGGTTGGCTTTGGAGCACCTGAGTTCTGTCATCTAACAGCAGGGATGCTCTTCCATATAAGACAGGATGCCTCTTTAATGCAGTATCCATGAAAATTCTTTAAAGATGTCTTAAAAAATTTTGAATTATCTATAATTTTATGCATATTTACATTGTATGTGGATACAAAAAAAATCAGTTTTTTTAAAAAATAGCTTTTTTTGATTGCTTCTCAAATTATTGGTAGCTGACCACAATGCTTTTTACTAAACATGCAGTGCCCTATATGTGGGTATTTTGTCTCTGGAAATTACTCTTTGCCATAATTTAGAATAAAACAATATGTTAAAATAAAAAAGATATGTTTAGGAAAAAAAAAAATGAAATTGACCTTAAGGGTCAAGCCCAACTCCTTGGCAGGTTGAAACTGATAAAATATCATCCACAAATATTTGTCCCTTGTGCATTTAAATTCATGAAATAGCTGTTGTGTGTTAATAATTTCATATTCAGGAACTTTTTTTCCATATAATAACCAATTAAAACATTTATAGCTGATTTCTTCTGGTACTCCATCCCATGCTTCTGAGGAAGAATGAGGCACATTGTCTCTTTTAAGTTTTTTTATAATTAGACTGTTTTTTTGGTTCTGTTTGTGATCGATGCTTAGCACAAGGTCCATGGGGAACAAGTACCATTGCTCTATAGCACTATAGAGAACACCCGTTTAGCAGATTTAGAATAGAAAAGATTTGTTCTGAGGACCACTGCCAAAAAAAAGCTGTGAGTAAAAGGCAAAGCACAGTATGACTATTCCACTTCCTATAAAGATAAAAAGAAAATCTTCAAATGACCTGACTATTAAAATGCAACTTTTCTGGATATATTACAGGGAAAAAAATGAGCAAGAATACAATATAAAACTTTGAATTACATTTTTCACCTCATCTATTCTGTGATTAATGTTAAAGGAAAAATATATGAAGGATAAAGGAAAAAAAGAAACTTTTATTATTTTATTACTTTATGCCTTAGTCAAACTCAAAATATTCTCAACCATTGAGAATCCAAGGCACTTTGTGTTCAGCAAATAAGTCACTGGGGAAAAAAGTTCTGGTTGAAGAGGTATGTTATTCTACAGATTTTTAGGTGGATTTCATTTTAGCATTTACTAAAGTATAATCAGAACCCGAAATGACCAGCACAGTTTCCCATCATACCATTCTCCTGTGTCCTCGTCCATGCCACGTAGCCCATTTTACATTAATCAGCCTCCCCAAGCTCTGATTCATAAAACTGTTATGAACTGCAGGCATTTGCAACACGTGACATCTAGCAGGAACAAATTATCTCAGATGAAGGAATTTGAGCCTTTTTTTTTTTCAAATAAATATCTATATATTTTCCTTATGGTAATGCTGGGCTTAATGAATCTGATCTTACTTCATCTCAGGACCAAAGATGTTTCAGGCTGGTTAATGGAGAAAGTTGGCTCAGGCCATAGACTCTGTATGAGAATTTGATGATTATTAAACCATAGAAACTGAGTGGAAACACTGCTTTAGGTCCCATGAATACTGCAGAGCAGATGGACAAGATCAAAATTGAGTAACTTTCCCTTTACTGTTTCTGAAAATTAGAGTCTTACACCTGCCTTTGTGGTAGTTTTCTTGTATGGGTAAAACAAAATAAATCAGAAAAACATTTCCAAAGGCCATTGTAGCACCAGGACACTGAAGTGTCAGTGGAAGTTAAAGCGAGTAAGCAAGCAAGTTTGGACTCTGAGCTGCAATGTCTGTGTCCCAGGTCTCCACCCCTGAGGAGGTTATAAATCTCACAAACATTGAAGCTATTTTTTCTTTTTAATAGAGCAAGCAGCTTTTAGAAGGAGTTAGTTAACTGACCAGCAGAAATGTCTGGAAATTCAAGATTTCCATTTTGTGTGGTAATGCGGCATGTTAAAAAAGATTTCACTCTCACTTGAAAGGAAAAATCTCTCATGAAACTTCTGGCAACATTTTCCTTTCAGGAATGTCAAGATAATTCCTTCTGACTTCTTAAAAATGAAACAGAGCAGCCAGCTACCCCAACACAACTTCCTCCATACAGGTTGTCATGGAGCCTAGGCGATCTGAACGATTTGGATTCCAGGGGGAATCACCTCCTTCTTGAACTAGAATGAATTGAAATAGACCTGAGATAGTTGTCCTTGTCAAAGATATTTGCATGTATTTACACTGTTAATCGGGTCTGTTAGACAACAAAACCAAAATCTATTTTCTAACTTGCAGGTCTCCAGGCAACATCTCCACTCTGATTGATAGATTGTCTCTGCTTGCTCCTACATTGCTTAAATTGTTCTCTTGGTTTGCAAAACTCCGGCTAAAAGTGCTTATCAGGGTGACCACAGAACTGAATTAAAACATAAAAAAGAGCCAGCCAGACTGCAATAGTTGCCTCCCTGATACCTGCTCCAAAAGCTTTATATAATTTATGGATGGTTTTTGACCTCACCAGGTCTCCCTCTGTAACGACTGCTCTGTGGCCGCACACACACCAAACCCGTGTGCACTCTTTGAGCCAGAGCCTGGCCCATGTTGACAGGAGCTCTGTTCCTCTGCCTTGAGGGCAAAGACCTCATCATGGAGCCCACTATTGCTTGTCTTCTCTGCAGCAGCAAGATGTTGCTGACCTGTGCTCAGTTATGATCTGCCAGAAGCACAAGAGCTTTCCCAGACAACCCATCCTTCCTTTACTTGTCCAGAGGGTTGTTCCTGGCTAGGTGTAACATGCAGGAGGGAATCCAAAGTGAACACCATCCTATCTCTTTGTCAGATCATTTCTACAATTTGCTCTTTCTGTCCTGAAGCTTTTCCCACACTGACATCTCCAATATACAACATCCAGATCATTAAAGAATATGCAAATGTTGGTAAGCCCAGGACAGACTCTTAAAGAATACCATTTTCACAATAAGTTAATAGTTAACTATTATCTGAGGGCACTGTTTTACACTTTTTTATATTTACTCAATAATGATTTCATCTAGATCATGTCTCTGTCTTTCAGTTACATGGCAGTGTCAAAAATCTTGTAAAATCACAGTATACCAACATTTATTATTTTCTTCTATCCATCCATGAGGTCTGTTACATTGTCAGAGAGGGAAATAATTCAAATTTAGTCAGTGTACTCTGGAAAAATCCATGTTGCTGTTACTTGCATTGTTAACTTTTAGGTTCTGATGGATTATTTTTCTTTGCTCTGGTCCTGTTATGAGAATTCAATCCAGTGTGAGGCAGCTATGATTTCAGTTTTGCTCTTTTAGAGACTCGAACGTTTCTTAGACTTCTCCCTCCTCTTGATCCTCACCTGAACTCTGCAAGTTTTTGCAGCATATTTGCAACCAGTAGCACTGGGAGCACTTTAGCCAGATACTTTAGAGGTGTGGCTGATCTGAAAGGCTCTTAATTATGTAAGCACTTCCTTGCCTTTTCTTCCTGTACTCTAGCTGGATATCTTACTTTCTGTCTGCTGTACTGTATTTAAGCCAATCAATTTAGTATTATCTTCAATGAGGGCTGAAGCAAAAGAGCTTTTGGCCTTCAGGAGATCACCCTTCAATAGCTTTCTGTCAGTACTTTCTTGATTTTCCTCTCACAGAATGACTTCTCATACTCATTTTGTGCCTTTGCCTTTTTGATTTTGTCTCTTATTGTCACACTACTTATTTTTGGCTTTAGCAGTCTAGCTTGGTTTCCAGTGCTTGTGTGTATGCCAGTGTTTGAAGTCAAGAAAGAGCTTGTGGTATAATCAATTTGGTTTATTATCATTGTTTCTTCTTCACCTGCTTTATGCATCTACCTGCAGTATTTGTTTCTCATAAAAAAGAAAAAAAGTCAGTTTTCCTTAACTCCTTTTTTACATAAGATGTCTTTGCATAAGAACTTACTTGCCTGTTCTCTGAATATATTGAGATCCATGTCCTTGAAGTCCCCTTTCTTGTCCTTCAAGAACATCTGCATCCTTTTCTTCTAATATGCCAATCATGAGTTATCAGAGAATTTTAGAAGGTTTTGGGTTGGAAGGAACCTTAAAGGTCATCTTGTTCCAACCCTCCTGCTGTGGGCTGGAACACCTCCCACTAGACCAGGTTACTCAAAGCCCCATCCAACCTGGGGGATCCCAGCCTTAAACACTGCCAAGGATGGGGCATCCACAAGTATTCTGGTCACTTTGTTTCGGTGTCTCATCTCCTTCTCAGTAAATTATTTCTTCCTAATATGTGATCCAAACCTGCCCTCTTTCAGTTATTCCACCATAAGCATATTTTATGCCTATTAACTTTTGATCATGATATATATACTTCCACTGCCTCTTATTAATTTCAATATTGACACCTCCCAGCACACATATTCTTTCACCCCTCCTATGATCCTTTTATGGATAATTCTGCAATTACTTTTGGCTAGAAACAGCTGTTGGAAATTACTTCAATAATAATAAAAATTAAGGAATTAGGCCAGATATGTTTTGTTCAGCTTCAGATGAAGAAAAAACGTTGCAGAAACAGGACAGTGACACCCCCTCCCTGTATGTGAACGTGGTTCGTCTTCCTGGGATAGAGTTTGTGCTGGAAGCACGTGATATCCTGGCAGCAACACAGCAAATGTCCAAGAGGGAAATGACACGTTAAAACGAAAAGACAAACACATTTTTCACCCTGACAGACAGCTGGCTTACATCTGTATTTTCACAGGCATCAGCAGTGTTGATTGTTATTGTTAAATGCTCAGATACTGCACTGGAGTGTCAGAGGGCCTGAATTCTCTGCAGCGTTATTGCCCACGTCTCAGACATCCTGAAGTGATTAATGGGCTTCGGGGTCTTCCCTCCAGGATGCCTGAACGTCAAAAAGCACTGCCTGGAAAGCAGGACGCTGTTGGGGTGTTTCATGTCAGCACGGCATCCACGGCAGAGATCGCTCCCGCTTGCCAGCAGGGCGGCTCGGGACGGGACGGAGGAGCGCGGCGGGCGCGCACCTGCAGCTCCTCCGCCCACGCCCACGAGTGGTCGCCCACGGCTGCGCGGGCGGGCCGGGAGCGGGAGCGGGAATGGGAACGGGAATTGAAACGGGAGTGGGAACGGGAGCGGGAACGGGAATGGGAGCGCGGCTCCGCTCCCCAGCCCCGGTGCCCGGGAGGTGGCAGCACACGGGGCGGCGCTGGGGGGGCTGCGCCGGGACGGAGCGGAGAGGGCTGGGTGCGCGGAGCGGAGGGGTGTGCGGAGCGGAGTGGAGTGGGTGTGCAGAGCGGAGATGTGTGCGCAGCACAGGTGTGTGCGGAGCGGGGTGAGTGTGCGGAGCGTAGGCGCGTGCGGAGCGCAGGTGTGTGCGGAGCGGGGTGAGTGTGCGGAGCGTAGGCGCGTGCGGAGCGCAGGTGTGTGCGGAGCGGGGTGAGTGTGCGGAGCGGGATGGGTGTGCGGAGCGTAGGTGTGTGCGGAGCGTAGGTGTGTGCAGAGCGGAGTGGGTGTGCGCAGCGCAGATGTGTGCAGAGTGGGGTGGGTGTGCGGAGCGGAGGTGTGTGCAGAGCGGAGTGGGTGTGCGGAGCGGAGGTGTGTGCAGAGCGGGGTGGGTGTGCGGGGGTCCCGCACGGCTCCGGGACTGCGGTGGTGCCGCATTTGGAGCGGGCCATGTGCAGCCCGGCAGCCGTCGGTGACAGCTGTCGGGGGAAAATCCCATGGCGGGCACTCGCGCAAGAGCAGCCATGAGAATGCAAGTCTTTGGAAGGCCCTTGGACGTGCTGGAGCAAAATGAAGGCACCAACCAGCACGCATTTACAAAGTGTAGAAGTCCTGGCTCCGTTTGTTGCTCATCTCTTTCCACAGCGTTGGGGTGAGTGTCCAGAACTTTCCCCAGCGCTGCCTTTCTGCCAACACAGGAGAAAGCCGCAGATCTTCCCATCACCGCTGTGATTGTTCCTGGCAGGTGGGACAGCGGGCTCTCGGGCACAGGCACCCGCAGCAAGTGCAGCCGCTCTCAGCCGTACCGCCCGGGCGGGGCTGGGCTCACACAGTCAGGAAGTGGAGGTGCTCGGGAAACATCTCTGTGAGATAAATTGAACACTCATGAGAAACGTGTGCCACTGTTTGGGAGCCCCTGCCATCAGCCCCTGCCACCAGATCCATTAGGGATGGAAGAGGAGGATGTTAAGTGTCTGCACTTCAGCCTTGCCCACAGTCCAGGTCATTCCTTCTCCCTGTTTCTTGCCAGCACTACATCTCATGCCCAAGGCTCCTCTCTAACAGTGGGTGCCATTTCTCTGTCAGGATGCCGAGAGAGATTTGTTTGGCATTATGGATTTTGGCTATGCCGTTTCTTTGATTTTATAATTCTTCTACAAGAGTTTGAAGCAAAGATAGGGGACGTTTCCCGATCAGTCTCACCCAAGAAAATACCACAACAAGCTATCTTGTCAGTCCAGTAGCTGCACATGTACCAAAAACTATGTGATGAAGTCATTGTGAAAGATGTCAAAAAAGGGAGATGCAGACTGAAAATAGCAGGTTCTGGGCTTATGCCCGCATGCAGTTGTCCTGTCATAAGTGTGTCCTTTTTCTGCCTTTATGGTGCCTTTGCAGCAGCCAGTTAATTGCATTGTGAGGCTCTCAGATCATGGAGTTATGGAGAAGCCAGATTTTGATATGGCAAGCCAGCTACAGCAGGAGAGAAAGTCCAGGGGAGGCAGCCTCAGCGTGAACCTCTGGGCTGGCCCAGAGGCACACCAGCAAGTCCTGGCTTGGCCCCAGTTTGCACAGTGGAGAAGTGAGAACCATACTCTGCTTTTTCCTCCCTCTGTACTGCTTCCCATGGCTTCTCCAAACACGGCTCCAGTGCCGTGAGCTGCATACACTTAAGGCGTCTGGGTGAAAAATGAGCCCCAAAAGCTCTTCCCTTCCTCCTGGCCTCTGAGTGGAGGGTTGGTTTGTTTTGTGTCCTTCCACTCTGTGGGGTATCATAAGAGCCTTAATGGATCCCAAAATGCAGAGTGAAGCACAGTTATGGGTTTTTTTTTTCTGTGCCCTAACAGATTTCCTGGGAAGCCCCTCTGTCCCTGGGCTTCTGAGCCCCAGTGTCCTCCCACAGGAAGGAGCATTTTGCTTTCAGAGGAGAAGAGCCATCACAGCAGGCTCCACATCCCCCATGCTTTTCCGGGTAAAGGAATGTGCTCAAGAGCCACATCTGTCCCTTTCCATGAGTTAGCCAAGATGCTGTCTCCTGAGGGCCAGCGCTGTTTCAAGGGAGAAGCCCCCTCCTAATTCAGAAAAGGAGAGGTGGCAGCCCATCCTTCTTCAGAAGGCCAGAGATTTTCTTGGCCCCTGGAGTGGTGAAAGCTGGGGACATTCAGAGTGGGCTGTAAGATGCTTCTGTTTTTCAGTGCCCCTGGAAGGGTTCAGATGTACAAGAGGCTGAGGGTCTCTGGGGAGGGTGGGATATTTTTATCTGTCACTTGACTGATGTTTGCTGTCATGTAGAGAGAGTTTGTTATTCTTTGTTGTATGGCTTATATTCTTTCAGGAAGAGTGAAAGTTCTGAGTCTGGGATAGGTGCTTTTCCTGCATTCACATAGGAATAACAGTAATAATAACAATAATAATAGTAGATTAGTAACTTTAGAGAAATACTCAGTGTTTCACCAGAATGCCCAATCTTCTTCAATGTAGCTGCTCCATTTTAAAAAGACAGTCTTGTGTCAGCCTCTACGGAAAAGGAAAAGCCAGATTATGCAACTGGCAGTATAGACTGGCAGTTTGACTATTGTGAATGTGTGTAGCCCTTGAAAACTAGTTTTTGGCCCAAAATCAGCACATAACTTCAGCATATGCTTAACTTTAAGCATAAGAATAGTCATAGCGAAATCGGGGGGAGTATTCACATGTTTACAGTTAAATCTCAATCCAAATGCTTTGCTGAATTTTGTCCTACTGGGAACTGAGAATGCAGTTTTCAGAGCCTGATCCTGTAGAATGTTAAATGCAGCTGAGCTCTCTAGTTCCCACTGAAGTTAATGGAATTGAGGGTACTTGGCATTCCTGGGGTGTGTGCAGCCCAGCACAGAATAAAAGCCCAACTGCAGCCACCAAGCTTGAGCTTCCTGAAATCAAAGATTGCTGCTCCTTGACTGCAGGTCAGACACTGCCTGCCAAACATAGAGACAACTGTCTTAAAGAGGATGTTTCACCAGGAGCTTTTGGAATCCAAAGGATCCAAGGCTACATGCATGAAAAAAATACAGCTTATGACTGTAAGAAATTAAAAGAAGGTGTGGGGGTGACCTTGGAGGGTCTCAACAACCTTTTTTTTTTGGCCATGTTCATTAATTATGATCAGAATGTGATATTTCAGAGTCATTCAGAAGCACTGCTTCCTGAATTGCCTTGGTATTTGTTAATTTGCCAGTTTCTTGTAGCTATTGAAGCAAAGTTCTGACATGGGATTTGGAAAAGGAGAGCAGACCTGGCTGAAAGGACTGTATTTTGTAGATTTTATTTTTATGTTTATGTTTTTATTGGCTTGCATGTCATATTATTTTTATATTTCTTACTGGAAATCACAATTCTGATGAAGAAAAACTCCGAAAGTTTTCAAACCACAAGCTCAACCACATACTTAATGCTTTTAAAACAGTCTGCAGAACAGTCCATCAACTTTTGGCAATCAAACATGCTGTTGAACATTTAAAATATCGATAAGAATCGAGTAAAAATGTATTTATGTTTTGTTACTTATTTTTCTCCAGCCGTTTCAGAATACTGGTTGAAACCGTTGACAACCCTCTTGACAGCAGTAATTTTCTGTTTTTCTTTAATTGCCACAAAATGACATAAAGCCAGGAATAGGGGTTTGGATGGCTCTAAAGGTTGTTTGGCCTGGGGAATCACCAGGAGGTTACCTGGCACAAGGAAGGCTGCAGTGGGTGACATGAGGGACAAGAGAGACAGTTTAAGGGTTTGGTGGGGAAGAGGGTTTGACAGTAAAGAAAGAAACTGAAGAATTCAAAGAGGAATCAGGTTGCTCAGATTAGAGCAGTAGCAAAAATAATGCTTCTGGCAGCTGTACTTGAGGCTATGGAGGCTTTTATCAGGATGATTTTACAGTTGAGAGCACAGCTCCTCAGCAACAGACATTTTCTGTAGCAAAAAGAAAAGGCTGAATTTGAAGTTAGCTTGATCAAATTGATTTCTTTTTTCATTACAATGATGTAAACCATTTCATTAAAAAAGAAATGGAATTAAATCAGATGTCATTTATTTTAAAATTGTTACTCATTCCCGTGCAGTTTAATTTTACACAGAGAATCATCTTTACAGACTCAAGGATTTTAAACCCTGGAGGTTGCATTAACTGGTAATTCTGTGATTGCATTGGACAGACATATGGTATCTAAACCTGATGCATGAATTAAGGTTCCTTAAACATTGGTCTTTGGTTTTTGAATTGGAAAGTTTGTACTGCTGAAGGCAAACAAAACAAGAAAGTATAAAAATGACATCTGATTTAATGAAAGCATGGTGAGCCACTTAGGAGAAAAAAACGGGATGCGGAACACCTATGTCCCATTGTGTGATCTGCAATCTGCACACCAGGTTGCATGGTAGAGAAACAAGCATCCCTTTGGAACCTGGTGAGAGCTGTAGGGCAGCCACGAAGCAGCTCTCTGCTCCTTTCTGGGTGAGGTCCCTTGCTATGCCATATATATTTCTCAATGCACACTACGTGCTCTTCCCACTGTACCATGCAGTAGAGGCAGTAAAGACCATGTGACACTGAAATGTATTTTCCTATGGGTTTTGACTCAGAGCAAGCAGAATCTGCAATGGAAAGGTAATGTAGCCTGACATTGATTCTACTCTAAATAAATCCTGCCAAGTAAATTTAAAAAAAAAAGAAAAAAAAGAAAAAAAAAAAAAATCAACATCTAGAATTTAGCAACTAGAAATGGTGGACAGTTTTGCCGAAATATGTAGAACTTCAAATGTTAGTGTTTCTGAGGAGGTGCTTTTAAAATTTGAGCCATTTTTCCTGTTTTGGATGAAAACAAAAGTTGGAATTTTCCACTGGAAATTTTGCATTTCAATCAAATCTGAGCTAAACTGATGGGAAAAGAAATCACAGGTCCAGATAATGAAGATATAAGGTGATGAAAACTGGATGAAAATTTTAGTAGACTACATGGGAAGTCTGAACGATTTAAAAATTGCAGAGGAAAGTACATCACAACTTAGGTAATATTCTTGTATTTTAGCCAAGAGAAAAAAGGGAAATGGCCAAAAATTCTCACCACTCTTGAAACTGCATAGCAAAATCATGTTAAAAACACTGGAGAGTGAGAACTGTCCTGGAGAAAAACTGATGCATGTTTTGTTCAGGCTGATACTGGAATCTGCAGGATGCTGGGATGTGTGATGGTCTGAAGGGAAGCTGGACCAAAAAAGGCTGGACTGAAGAAATCAGATCTGAAGTCATGGGAGCAGGATGAATGCCCCAGAGAGATGGGGAAAAAAAAGGAGAAATCTGACACTGTGACCCTTTCCTCCTTTCCCATAGACCGTTCTTTAATACAGATGGGCCTGACCTTCCTCCTGGGATTTCAGCAGAGCACAGAGCAGTGTGGCATGTGGGTCCCGTGGCACTTCAGCTTTGCACCTCTTAATGCTGTAAACACCCCCAAATTTCTCAAGTTCAGTTCCAAGGTTTCTGCTGAAGGCAGCTGACCATGTAGCCCAATTTGATTGTACCTCACGGGTTTACTGGTCTCAATGGGATGTGCAAACAGCTGATCCTGGACTTAATGCGTGGATAGAGCAGCCTGGGGGTGCACAACAGCATTGCTTGAGTGGGATCTCTTTCCCTGGGCTTTCTTATTTCCTCTCTCATATGTCCTGGGAATGCTCTGTTCCTCCCAGACCCCATGATGACCGAAATGCCACAAGACAAGAAAGGATATTTGCACTCGCCTGTGCACTGTTGCCCTCTGCTTCTCCAAACTGCAGGGGCCACCTTACAATAATACTTATATAGGGCTATATATTTTCTTAGCATTGTACAAATATTAACTAATTAATACCCGGGACTGCTGTCGCCCATTCTGCTAGACTCTACCAGCCTCAGGCAAGTCATTTAACCTCTGTTTGTCTTACCTCTCCCATCTGCTACATATTGTTTTTAATTGTCCTCTGAGAAGCCAAGCAAATTGAATGAGATCTCAGACATGTAAAAATAACTTGCAAAGGATGATGTGAAATGGCCTAGCTAAACTCCTTTTGAATCCTTTCAAAATCCAGGCTATATTTTAGCATCACCACTATGGCTAGACTAGGCACTTGGCAGATCTCAAAGGGGGACTTCAAAGGGGGAAAAATGAAATTTTGGACAAGTGTACTTCAAATCATTGAATGGAAGGGGGTACAAGAGACAATATTTAGCATGACACCTAAATACTGAATTAGGAGGTTGCTTAACCTGTGCCAGTCTACAAAGGAGTGGGTCCAGAGTTCTCCATGAGACGTTCTGGAGTTCTGTATGAGTCATACTGTGTGCTTCTCCAGCAGCCCTCACTCCCTGGAACAGACAGTGAGAAATGCAGTAACACTCTGGGGAGCATCCTGACAGAGAACCAGCCTCAGAGCAGACCAAAGTGCTGGGCTTCTAAGTTGTGCACTTATCTTTGTATCTAACCTAGGTACAGCTTGGTCCCCTGAGCCTGCCCTACATGCTTGGGAGGAGCAAAGCTGGTGGACTGTGGGTAGTCAGTGTTGTGCTCAGCTCTGTGTGAGTACAGGATCTGAATGGGAGCTTGAGGCTCTGCCACGGGTTGTAGATGAGTGGGGTCATGAGATCAGTCTTGCACTTCAGCCCTCCTGGTCCAGAGATGTATTTCTCTGGACCACATGCACCGTGACAAAGTTGCAGATGATCTGTTATACAGATGGTCTAAATCAGGTCTTCCAGGTACAGATTGCTGGGAGGAGAGGTGTAACCATGAAATTTGGTCAAATGGTGAAGCTACTGGTGGAGATATGGCATCAACTTCCCCAGGAACATTACTAGCTCATGGTACAGCAATGTGATTCCCAAAGCTCTTCTGATAGGGTTGATGGACCCTGCAGTATCAGACAAAAGCCCCTCCTTCTCCTTTACCTTCTGTCTCCATGCGAGACACAGTGGATGGAAGCCCTTGTGATGGTAAATTGCAATAGCAGCTCTGTACAACTGGGGAATTTTCCTCCAGTAGGGATGGATGCCCACCTGCCTGGCCCTCAAGATTTCTTTGTGCTGCTGTTCGACTTTGCTCAGCATTCACAGACTGGGGGATCTAATCTGTGTCAGAGGAACTCATTAGAGTGACATGCTGTTGCCCCTCACAAGGCAGAAATATTACAAAATGTTCCTAGCAGGTTTTGTTTGCTTCACCTGACTTTCTGCTTAAATGGAGCTTGCTTCTCACCATACTCTTGAAGAAGCAGCTCAAGAGTCCTTTATCCAGGCAGTGTCACTTTTCCAAAAGCTCAGCTTTTCCAATGCTGTTTGTAAAAGCAGGAATATAAACCTTTGCACTAAAAGCCATTTCTGAGTGAATTAAATATTTTTCACTTATTAAAGTGGCATTAGGATTTTTAAATGAAGGGATGGACATGTAGAATCTTGACCCAGTAAAGTGAAAGTACCTTATGTAGAAGGTTGCAGACTGTATTCAGGACATTCAGGGGCAAGTTTATACACAAACATTCACAAAGCTGGTTTTACTTTTTAATGAAGATGGAAAACTGGCCCTTTTAATACAGAGTCTCTAAAATGGGTCATTGCACATGCATGTGTAGCATTGCAGGCTGTTCCTGGGCACAATCAGTATGCACGTGAGAAAAGTTCTGAAATTGTAGCTTTCACAATGTGGTGAATTCTTGAAGGTATGGGAAATCAGCTTTTAAATCAAGGCTGAGTAGGACTGTGTTTACAGCTGTTAATATAAACAAGGAAACCTAGCTACAGAGCTCACAGCATGACTACGACATCATGTTTTTGTTACACTGACTAAAAACTATGCATAATAATCAGCAGATTATTTGGTATTTAAATTCAAGTATGGATTCAGTTATAAACATCTGAAGATGGATATTGAATTAAGGCTCCTTAACGCTGTCATCTTTTTGTAAATACCTAATAGTTAATTGTTGCTTATTTTTGCTTGCGGCAAATCTGAAGTTAAAGTGGTTACAATTAAGTAGTAAAACACTGTAATCAAGAATTAAACCAAAAGGTAGCTCAGCTCAGTGAGTATGCTAAGCATGGAAAGAGGAGACTGACTAGGAAGGCATGCATTAGACACACATGTCATTAAAACAGCTTTTCTTGATATATGCAGCCTTCAGGGTGCCTACTACTTTGTGCTGGGTGAAATAAAAAAAATCATTTTTGGAATATCTTTTGGGCTGAGAGGGATTTGTCTGAGAGATTTATATTATTTTAGACAGTGAAATAGGCATTAGGGTTTCAAAATGCATGGCTTCTCTAAAGCTTCTATGCAAACGTTGGGGGGAAAACCAGCTAGTGCAGCTCTATTCCCTCTGTCCCAAACAAATAGTAAAATACTCTGGGAAGAAGCAGAAAGGTAATGAGGATATTTCAAAATTATTTCTGGCACTTGCATGACCTAATTTTAAGCTTGTGGGGTTTAAAGGAGCTTTTGTTTGAATGTAACACTTTGGCAGGAAAATGAGGCTAAGCAGAGGTGTTGAAATAGCACAAGAAATCTGGAAAAGCTGCCTCTGAACAGCCCTGGAGAACACATGTCCTTAGCTGGTGGATCCTTGTTTGATTTTACCCCTTCTGTTTCCCAGTGGAAAACCCAAATATTTCATACAAACGTGACAGAGGAAGGCCACCAGGTGCTCCCTGTCCTTCTGCGTGGGGTTGTGATCCCATGGTGTTCTAAGCACGTGCCTCGTGTCACCTGTGTGAGAGGCTCCTGTGTTTGTAACCAACTTTTCTAAGGCTTTGTAAGTCCAAAGCTTTCTTGTGTCTCAAAAGTTGTCAAGGTTATCTTGCAGAGCTCGTAATTGAAAAACACGCTTTTCCATCAGTCTTGTTTAAGGTATTGTCCTAGTTTTGTGGAGACGAGTGATTCCTCCTTGCTCTGTGGCCTGCAGCCCCAAAAGTGTTTAGAGACAGGGGGCCTTATTTGCCTGCCAGGTGACTGTTAGCTGTGGCATGTAGCATGGCAGTGGGGGCTGCTGAGGAGGGTCAGGGACCCCACCAGGCAGAAACTGTTGTCTTCGTGGCCATGGATGGATGGAAGTCAGGGAAGAGGTGTGTGCTGGAGGGAAAGGTAATGTGGTTTGTGCACAAAGGGCTGTGTGAGAAGGTAAGACCAGTTACAAAAGCTGACTGGGCTTTTTAGCTCTTGATCAACCTCAGTGATTTATTTAGTGTCCTGTGACTGAAGAGCAGCACTTTCCCATCAAAATGGGAACTGCTCTCTTCCAGCTTCTGACTTCTACACAGGGACCTTCTGAGGAAAGTGCCAAATTTGCAGTCACAGTTTGCAGTCAAGCTGCCCTTTAAGAGCAGTGAGGAAACCTCAGTGCATGTGGAGATACAGCACTGTTACACAGCCTTGGCATTCAAATAAACACATTGCTTTTTGCTTTATTCTCTCCTGGGTCAGCCCCAGGTTTTGCTATGCACAAATCTTTTCTTCATGACTGCTGCTGACCTTGTTTCCTCCCCAGTGACTGTCTGATGGAAGAGAGATGTCCTAGGAGCTGGTGGGACCTGGAAAACCCAGATTCCCCCATGCTTCAACTGGGATTGTCCTCCATGATCTTTGCCAAGGCACTCCCTCCACCTACTGCTTCTGCCTGGCATTGATAAAAGCAGAAAACATATTTATCTAATAAATGGTCTTGTGAGGATGAAATCCAGCTATGACTACAAGAGGCTCAGTTTCTGTGTGGTGAAGATTGTTTAAGTGTATGGATAAAAGGCAGCTTTATGTGAAGGTTCTCCTGGTGCTGCCTCGCTTGCTGCCCTTTGACTGAGCAAGCCCAAACATCCGCATTTTCTGAATGAAAGAACTTAAAAAGAAGTCTCTGGAGGGCGTGAAAAGGTGAAAGCCTCCACAGGACACTCTGCAGAAGTACTTGCTTTGCTCTAAAAGTATGGATTAAAAAATACAGAACTTTTGGAGAGATCAAACTACGTTCTTTCTGGCCTCGGTGGTGGGGATCCCCATACACTCCAGCAAAGCACATCCTTGTCCCCTGCTATCTTTATTACCCCAAACACTGGTCATATTTAGTTTAGAAACCAATTTTTAGCTGAATTGAGAAAAGGACTCACGTGAATGCAGCTCTGCTATGCTAAACAAGGCTCGAGCATAACCAGTTTCAGCGTGCTGCTCTAAATTGCCTACTCAAACACTTCCATACAGATCTGGCTGCCTCTGTGGAGGGTGCTGATGCAAAAGCACAGGGATGGCAAGCATTGCTCTGATCTCCATTCCCGGGGGGCCAGAGCTGGGAGCTGTGGGCGTGTAATCACCTCTCTGCAGCATGCACATCTGAAAGTGGTCAGCTCCCAAATCCTTTTGTGAACCCAGGCCAAAAAATGGAAACCGTTTGTTTCTGAATTAGGCAAAGTCTTATGACTTTTTCCAATGATTTCCCCACACCCCCTTCTCTAAATTTTTTGGCTGGAGCCTAGTCACTAAATCTAACCCCAATTCAAAAATAGCTTTGGCTGTCAGTGGGGAGGGAAAAACCTGACTCCAGTGTGATGTTCCAAAAAATCTGGGCTTTTGTGTGAGCTTAAGTAGGAGGAGGTTGATTTGGGTTTTTAATAGTCCACCAAACCTCATCCTGTCCTGACATTGGAGCTTTACTCAGAGCTGTTTCTCCTTTGCTGGTATTGTATACCCAAGAGTTTTGACAAGATGTTAATTGTGTACTCAGTATGTACTTGGTTCACAGCAATTGTTGCCCATTGACAACTGAACTGCTTTCTAAATGAGCCTTCCAAGTAGGCTCATCACGATTAAGATTTTAATATTCCTCACTATATATTTTTTTTCAACAGATTACTTCAATGCAGAGGAAAAATCTTTTCTGTGTCCAGACTGGCAACTAAAGCAGAGAGGGGAGCAGTTTTTGATTTGCTTTTTAGCTTTAAAAAATAGTTTGATTTGATTGTTTCCATTACAACAAGTCTCTCTGTCTTTTTCAAATACCGGAATTTCCTTTTCTAAAATTCTTTCAGTCTGCAAATACCCATGTTTGGACTTTCTTAACCAGTTATTTTAATCAAAGTTGAAACTATAGGTTATTTTTTATATCTTGGGTGCATAGTCTAGCAAGGATATTGTACCTTTTATCTGGATAGCCAGAAACTCTGTGCTTATTCCTGATTCTCTAGTGCAGAAGCAAGGAGAGCATCAGCCCTCAGCAGGATGAAGGGTGAGATCCTAAACTTTTCCTTTGTGAACAATCTCTTGATTTGTACAGTTAACTTCTGTGGAGTCACTTCCAAAGAACAGCCTTAGTTGCTATGACTTGGGGCAGCCATATCTGGTCTTAAGAAAAGCAGGGACACTCTCTAAGTACATTAATGGGGTTATAAAAGTTGTCTCCATGAAGGAGAGAACAAGTGTGATGAATTGAGTTAGCAGGAAATGGAGCCAGCCACAATAGTTCTGGGAGACCTGTTTGTGGTATCCCTCTCAAACCATAACCAACTGCAGCCAAGCGTGACTTCACTATTGTTTTTGAGGTGGCCCTAGTGAGTTTTTTATAAGGCTAGTGATAGGATTCCTTGACATGCAGCCCAGACTCTGCTGCTTGTTTTGTGGGAGGGAGACTTGGGTTTTCTCTGCTGTCTTCTGCTGCAGAAGTTGAACTCAGTTACTACAGCACACTGAAAGCACCCTGGAAATAAAAGGTTTTTTCTCTTCTTTATGTCTGTTGAAATTAGCCAGAGCCCTGAGCTACCCTACCACTGAGCTTGCATGTGCATTCCACACAACCAGGACTTTGCACATGTGGAGAAGTTCATCACCATGAGCACACCATTGCAGTCAGCAGCAGCTCCCATGAAGGGAAGGATGGATTTTTTTCCTCTGTGGGAAGTGGGAAAAGTGGTGCAGGGAACTGGCAGTGTGACCAAAACCACATGAAGAGTCTGTATTGGAGTAGAGCTTTGAAGGCACACGTCCTTGGCTGAGTAAGAGAGGATTGACAACGCTTGTGCCTCTTGCTCTTCTCCTTCTTAATTCCTGATTAGGATGGAGGCTGTGGCAGCTGAACATGGCAGCCTTGTGGAGATACTCTTCTAGCTGCAGACTGGAGTGGGACCTTCATAGTTGGCAATGGAGATGTTTTTTGCAGGCTTTACCGACTTTGGTCAGTCTTAGAGGTCTGTGGTTACTCCGTCACCTCAAACTGGTGACTGACTTTGGATGAGCAGGAGCAGTTTATATCCACTTACCCACTCACACAGAGCAATAAAGCTTTAAAAAGAAAGGAAACTTCTCCTGCATCTCTGTAGATACTGCAAATCCTTCCGTGGCTGTAGAGTTGATCCTGTCTCCTCTGTTGATAACATGTGTGTGCTTATGCCATCCACCCCAACCAAAGCTGCTCTGCAATTCCTGTTTATTTGACTTGCTTTATAAAGTAACGCGTCAATTTGAAAATCATTAGGTATTCCTACCAGGAGTCAAAGACCACATTCAGAGTGGATTACACGCATGTTTCTTAGAAGTGTTAATGTGCTAATCTGCTGGTTACTTGATCCAGGCAAAATGCCATGATATTCCACATGAGCAAAATACCACGGTTCTTGGAGATTTCATATAAATATTACCCACTGTGTTTCCACATTTGAAGTGTTATACTTGTCTATTAAAATCAACAAGCTGGAACTAGTATCTGGAAATAAGTGATATTACTATTTTATTTATGAACTTCTGATTCTTTTAAATAAAATACCTTACAAATAAGGAACAGAACATGAATCTTGCTGTTATTTCATGTATTCCGTGTAAATATTTCAGCTATGCCTTGCAGCAATAAAAGCACATTGTATAGAGTCTGCATTACCATTGTGACCAATAATGTTTGACTTACTGTACTGTATTTAGTCGAAAACCAAAACAGAGCCAGGGCAACATCGTGGCTGTTTTAACAGTATGCAGCAAGTAAGGTGTGCAATGAATAAGGCCTCACATTAAATGAGAGCTTGCTCATTATGAAGTTGCTTGGATTATAGAGTGCTCCTGACTCTGTTAAAGAGCAAAAATTCCTTATTTGTGCTGTGGAAGAGGGGTGGGATGAGGCCACACAAACAGTAGCCAGCCTGTGCTTTTGCAGTTCACAGCATGGTCCCTACTGTTCCTTGCAAAACAAATGCATGAATGGGAGAACACACTGATTTCTGGTACAGAGGGACCCCACCAGTGAGTCTACAGGTATCCCCCAGACATGTCCAGAACTCCCTCTGCTAGAGTATGTAGGGGCACTTCTGTTTCTTTTCTTTTATGCTTAATTTGAATTATCCCTAAAAGGGCTTGTCACCATAAGGAGCAAAGGCCATTGCTGTGTCAGGATTTGTCTCTCATTGACTCCCTCTGCCTATCAAAGGGAGCATGAGGATGCAGGAGGGTCCTGCATTGTGCAGTGAGAGAGACCTTGCCTCCTATGAATATGGTGCCAATAGGGATCATAGTTTTCTTTCTTCTGTTTGCTGTCCTGCCATCTAGCTCAAGGTAAAAAAGACCTGTATATTCTCCAGCTCAACATCAGATAGGCTTTTTCTGTGGGATTTGGCTTTTTGTAACAAAATTTCAATGGGGCTGAATGCAGGTGTAGACACACCAGTACTTCTGAGCCTTACAATCAGGGGCATGAAATTTATGTTGGTTAGAACTAGTGGGGGGGAAAGTGTGTAGTTATTGGTCTCATAATAAACTGGTAAGGTAACACACAGTATGAACCATCTTTTCTTTCTTTTTTGGAATCTATTTTTAAATTTTTATTAAAATGCCAGAGGGAAAAAAAATTCTAGTTGATTTAAACTCCCTTCAAATATTTTTTCAGTTCAATTCCAACTTGCTCTTCTCCCATTGGTTTAGGCCACTGAACTGGAAAACCTCACATTTTCTCAGTGCTACTTCACTGACTACTATTATACATATACCCATCATTTAAGGCTTAAGTAGAAGTTGACTTATATGCATTCCTTGGGTATAGATTTCACTCGGTATGGCTGCCAGACTTACATTCTTCTAATCAAGGGTATCACATGAGCCACAAGGAGACAATAGGCCGTATATCTTTGTATTCAGTGATAGAGGCTTGGGCCTGTCCATCTGCCGTCGCTTGATGTAACCCCTGCTACAGCTGAACTTTAACAAGTGTCTTTTATTCAGAGCTTATTTGGAATGGACATGGAATAGGAGTCAGCCTAGAAAACCACCTTTGGTTTAGAGACAGATGTGCAGCTAATGATGTCACAGTTGGTAAGACAACAGGCTTAGGGGATTGATAATGGCATACAGAGCCTGTTCTTTTGGATCATATTTTGCTCAAGATGCCAGTCTGTACAGTAGAAAATTGCCATCTGAGTAATTTGTGACACCTGGTAAAGGTGATGCAGTCTTACCTCCTTTCTGAGGCGTGCCCTGGGTCTGCAGTGTTTGACCAACACTGCTAGCCCTGCTGGTAGCCTTGACAGCCATGGTGAAAATGCTCAGCCATTGGGCCCCTTGGCACGTCTCCTCTCTCTGTCTGCTCAGTCCAATGGCCCGGGCTCATGTTCTCTGCAGCCACTTTAAGGTCTTGGCTTTGGGACCTATGTAATAAGCCTGGTAGGAGACTTGCCTGCCAAATGGATGATCTGCCAGAGGGCAACTCAGCCCACGAAAGGAAGGGGTTTGCTGGTCTGTCTGTGGGGATTACTGAAGGAGCCTTTGGTGTCACACTCTGTGCCAAGGGATGTCATGCAAATGTCTCAAATTAGGTGAGGTAAATCCGTATCTTTTTCTCTATGGCTTCAGTGTCAAGAGTTTTTCATGAACAGTGACTTTATTAAAAGACACTGGGACACAGGTACAGCCAGGCTGCAAAGTCAGAAACAGAAGAAGGGGATTTTATAACCCATTTTAATATCACAAGAAGCTCTTATTCATGGAAGATCCTACACTCCAGTAAAAGCAACCCATATTTTCTTGATATTCTCCCTTTGTTCAGTCCTCTGTGAACACAACTGTTCTTTGGACACAAAATGAAAAAAACTCTCCAAACTCTGACTTAGATGGTGTTAGAACTTCAGCTCTCTTGAGGAAAAAAAAAATTATATAGCCACACACAGACTAAAATGGTAACACAGCAAATCAGCCAAAGCTCATCAGCATGTAACCAAGGCTGCATTGTTCTTCCCTTCCTCCCTGCCAATAATTTTTGAGTCTAAGGATACTCTACTATAATTCATTTCCTGTGCTTAAGAAATTCTGTCCATGATGCCAGAATATCTAAATCTGGTAATTACTTCCACTGTCCCACTTGGCACAGCTCAATGCTATCTGTTTAAGCTCCCAATTAAATCTTATAGTATAGAAGTGATGCTACACTGGTTTAGAGCATCACTGTAGTCAAGGTTAGCAGAAGACAATTTTGCAGATTCCCTTGGAGTGATGATGTCAAGGCAGGAGCCTTTCTCAAAGCCCATCACTGACTTGTAGAAACATTTCTGTCAAGGTTGTTTTTAGTTAATATTTATTTATGCACATCTCAGACTTGGATTGGTTTTCCAGTGCCATTTTAGTGAAGTGGTAGGGAGTAATAAATGTTTTAAGGTTTTCTAGCTTGTATGAGACAGTCTCTGAGTTGTCAGAAAACTTTCATTCCAGCTGAGATGAAACAATCAAGTTTTCACACAGATATTACTCCTTAACAATGCCCTTTCCCTACAGCTATTCAATATTTAGTTTCAATTCATAGGCCTCTTAAATTGAGTTAGCGATACACCATAATCCTGGAGCTATCCTGTCTCTAATCCTATAACAATATATTTTGTCATTTCAAAAAATGGTCTTTCTTTCTTTCTTTTTTTTTTTTTTTTGTTTGTCCCAAAGGCAAAGTCATGTCATGCTCCAGGAATGTGTCTATTGCAGCCAAAAGAGGAAATCCAACTAATCAAAATGTTATCAGCAATTACCAAAATAGTTTAATGATTTTTTCAGCATTTCAGAAAAAAAGAAAATAAAACACCAGGTCCAGCTAAGTTTCTTTAGCTGTACCAGTCTCTGGTATTCTGCCAATATTCTTTATAACAGAGATTTAGAAGTTAATAGTATTGGAGATTAGAAATTGGTATCAGTTACAGAACTGTGCAAAGTGATTTCTTTGCATTAAGACATAACAGCTGAAATGAATAAAATACATTTCATTCTTACTTTTTTCATTTAGCTGTAATTGCAGTTTTGGCATGCTGGCCAAGTCTCTTTGTCCTGGTGGGATGGCCCCCTTCCTCATTCAAAGAATACCAGGAAAAATTTCAAAAAAGGAATGGATATCATAATTTTTCCTGAAAAAAAACCCCAACTCAACAAACCCACCAGTCCCTTAACTTCCTTTACACGTAGCACAGAAAACCCTGATTAAAAAGTAAAGAAACAGAAGGAGGCTCTTGGCCTGCTCAGCACAAGAGCTGAACCTGCTCCTGCCAGCCTCGCAGCTGCTGAAGGCTGTTGTCTGCAGTCTGGCCTGGAGTGGCCACTTTATACCCTCAGGGCTGGGGCTCTTGCTTGCCAAAACCCTCTGTCTTGAGATGCTTTGGCAGTACCAGATCTGGTCCCTGCCCTTCCCTGCATAAACCTGGAGTGGAATGTCCCCTGCCTGCCAGCAGTGACAGCCGAACCTGCCGGCTGCTCCAGCTGGGTCTGGACAAAGTGATGCCAGCCACGGTCCGTGTGCGAGGGAAAGGGTCGCAGCCGCTCCTGAAGAGGGAGGCACAAACATCTGTGTAGGCATGTTTTCATGCTCTTCCATAGCAATTCACAGCTATAGCTAAAAATAATACATAGCAGCCTTTAAAGTTGCCCAAGAGCTCTTAATTAAAGCTGCTGGGGAATGTTAAGGAGGTGGAATCACAGAAAACCCATTGATTAGGTTCAATAGGGCCTTGTTTTTAAAAATGGAATTTGGGGCCCCAGAGTAACCCTTTAAACAGATCTTTGTCAAATACCTCAGTGATTCAGCACGTGCCATTTCACATTGAGGATTTATTACAAACTTAATAACATAAGTAATTTTAATGGACTGAGCATGTCCATGTGTGTGTGTGTGCATACTTGTAAGGGATTATAGTTTTCCAACTACTAATTTCCTTGCAAATTAAAATGTTAATATTTGACACACACTTGAAAGCCTCACAACAACAAACAGGAGTTAAGCTGAGTTGTTAGCACACACAGAAAGTACAGAAAACTTGCCAACATCACCGATTTCAGTTTTATATAACCAATAGCTTATAAACACTTAATTGGAATCTGTGCAAAAATGTGTTTCTCGGCTGAAACCACCTGCCATGTCCGGTTTCAAATAAATGCCACCTGCTGAGGATCAGCCTTTAACAAACATGTGGGCAAATCAGTTCTTAGTCCGGCAAAGTGCCACCCAACAGCAGAGTGAGTCTCGTCTCACCGAGGAACGCAGGGTTTGGATCACAGATGAAAAGAACCCCATGCTGTAGCAGATGCAGCTGTGGTCTAGATAGCAGTGTTTTTAGTGGCTGTTTAACAAGGGCTGTCTCTTATCAGGAAAGCACTCGTTAGCCATCCTTATTTACTAGTAACACCTGGCAGGGCAAGATAGAAAACTTATTTTTATTTAGAAAAAATAGTAACAGTAATGTGGCTTTAGTGATTTCTTAATGGGCAAGTAAAGCCCGTTTTATAAGTGTTTTTATGAACAAAAATTGATTTAAATGCTAATCCTCAGGTAAGACCCTGTGGCACAAAACCTAATAGCTGTGGGAAGGCCCCTTGTGTACATGAGCAACTTTACACAGATGTGCGTGCATGGACCACTAGCAGGGGGTAGATCCTGCATGCCCCAGCTGGCTTTCTGGCCACAGGCAGAACCATCCTGGCAAGATGTGAGAGGCCCTTTAGTGAGGATCCTTTGGAGAATGTCCTTACAGGACATGCTTGGGAGCACATCTTGTACCAGGATGTTCCTGGAGGAGAAGAATCATCATCATTCCCTGTCATTTCCTAAATAAAGATCCATGCTAGTGTTATCAGAAAGTCATGTTATAGGGCCCTTTGTATCTGGAGGTGTTTGAAATGCTGTGATTACTGACTAAATCTCGCTTTTTACCAACTAGGCCTTGCTTTTTACTGACTAGATCCTGCTTTATCTTTGCCTTATTCGGTAGAATAACATACGCTGCATTTTTACAATGCAGTACATAGCTGTTCTCGGAAGCTTATGAGGAAACTTTGGAGCTGAGTATGATTATCAGGAATGATGAAGCTGCAGTGAGAGTAAACATGAATAAAGCAGTACTTGATTTACAAACCTGTTTAGACAGAAGAGACATTCCTCAGCTGCACTGCAGGACAATGCAGCCCTTGGCTGCGCTGAGCCACACGAGGCTCCGTGCAGAAAGCTTTTTTGTTTCTTGCCAAAGAAAACCTTTGCCTGCTCTGAGACAGACTGCAACCCAGGCTCCTCGGAGATCAATTCGCTGCTAGCATGGGGAAGTGAGCAGCAGAAGAAGGTGGGAACATGGTAAAGGGTTTTGTGGAAGGTTTGCTGTTCATGGCCTGAAGAAAGGCTGATTCTATTGAAGCACCAGGGCCAAAGGAAAGTAGCTAGGACCCTCTGGCCAGATGTGCCTTGAGAATGGCATCAGAGGCAGCAGTGATAAGCCTGACTGGCATGCATCAAATCCTGGGCTACAGGTCCACACGAGAGCACTTTGCTCAGACCAGCACGGCAGCAAAATCAAATGTTACCCTTCTAACACAGTGGCCCCAAATCCCTAAGTGATTGTTTGCCATGTCCTTAGTACCCATGAGTGCCCAGGACTGATGGAGGCACAGCTGCAGCACAGGGTGGGGAGAGTTTTCCACGCAGGTCAGGGGAAGCAATAACATCTAAGCAGGCCAGGGAGGAAGGTGGGGATGTGGCAGGCGGGACATAGGATTGCATAGAAGCTCATCCCCTGCTCAAACAAGAGACTAAGAAACCTTAGATGTGCTGCCCTCACATCTGCTTAAGTATTGGCTGAAACTTCTCTGGGAGACTATCTCTGTCTCCTTTGACCATTAGGTGTTTTATTCCAGTTAACTCTTGTGCTACACTATTACAAGCTTTACTTAATTACATGAGAATATCATCAAAACACTGATTTCACTGTCTGATAAAAGACGTGTTTTTCTTCTTGCTATGAAATACCATGAAATTTAAACTGTTTAAGTTTTGTTCTGATTTGTAAGGGAAACAAGCTTGAACGTGTCAAAATGTGTCCAGACAAGGTAATTCCATTTTTTTTTGGACCAGTTATATTGTCAATGCTAGCTATTTTCCTGGAAATACCCAAAATATTTGCTGTATTTTTTTAAAATTCCTGCATATCTTTTTTTTCCAAAACAATTTTTTTTTTTAAATTTTAAATGGATGCAGAGAAATAAAAAATATATCCCACCCTGGTGAGTGCAAATCAAGAAAATTAGGAAACGCTACTTTTACTTGCATATTAATTTCTGAGACAGCCTCTTGGTTTTGCAAGGCTTGTTGCCTGGTTTTTAAACATGTGCGATTGTTTTCTTGTGTCCCAGACAGCAGCAGTCAGAGAGAAGTCACAGAGTTTGCCCAACAAAACCACCTTTCCCACAGAAGCCAAGGTGTTATCAGCCAGCTTGTGGGAGTACAAGGAGGCTGACTCTTACGTGCACGTTTTACATTAAGAAGTTCAGAATCTTGAGTGCTATCTGCTCAGAAGTTCCCGCATTGTATTCCAGCCACCAAAGCACCTTTTTGCACATTTTTGCAGCTTTTTGCACCTCTTCGCACCTTTTCTCACCTTTTCTGGGTTTTGCTCTCTGAGCTGATGCACAGCCATCAGAGGTCTCCTGACATGTGCTGCATTTCCAAGGTCTCATGGCATGTGACACACGCAAGCTAGACCCAAAATGGGTAAAGGAATAAAGAGGCTCAGTGTGCTTTTCCCACTATCAGGGGTGAGCAGGACTCTCAGAGGGGGTTTGGAGCCCCACTCAATGGCTGGGTGTGTGGAATGCCAGGGGGAAGGGGTGAAACAAGAGAAGGGCTTGGCTGTAGTCTCCCATCTGGAGAGGACTGGGAATGGAGATGGGAGAGGGGCTGGGACAGGCAGGCAGTTTACAGACACCCAGGCTGCAGCAGAGACCTTGACTTCTCCATTAAAGGCTTGGGAAAAAGAGGGAGGACTGGAATCCCCTTTCCTGTGTAAATCTTGCTCTGCTGCTGTAGGGAGACCTCAGGATTTTCACGTGAAAACTAAACCCCCTGGTCCTCGAGATGTTGAGGGGCTGAGTTGAGGTGAGAAGAGAGACTGAGGGGTGAGTGGATCTCACAGACCTTCTTGTCCTTGTTCTCCATCTCACTTGTGTATTGTTCCCAGCTTGGTTTTACTCAGCTTGCCCAGAGCAATTTACCCCCACTTTGAGCATTTCCCCCAAGAAAAGTAGCAGGGAGGTACCAAGGTGGCATCCAAGTAATTGTTCCATGGACCCTTTTTTAATAGTGCTGGTTTGCTATATAAATTAAGGACTGAGACCATAAGTCTTTTCAGACATTGTGGCCAGTCTTATGGTAAGAGACCTGGCTTTCACTCAAGAGAGGGGAATTACACTATTTGAAGTACCCTTTATGGTTGGAGTTTCACACCGCATAAACTCGGGATTAGATGTTTCAGGCAGTGCAAATGCATGGACTTGTAATGTGTCTGCTCAGGTCGCAGCTAATCCCAACAGGTGCCATGCAGACATACTGCACATTAAAGATTTGTTGTGGGGATGAGGGTAAAAATAGCAAGGGGCTGGGAGAAAAAATACATTTCAAAAGCAATGTTCATTCTCACAGAAATGCTGTACTTGCAAAGAAATTTCACTCCTACACAATATCCACATTCACTAATTTTTATTTATTCTCATATGCAGTTTGGAGGAGAGTCTCAAATATGCCAATCCAGCATTGTTGGATTTAAAGAAATTAATAAAAACAACTCCAAGCAGCTGGTTGAAACAATTATGCTTTTCACAGAAAGCCTTACAGACTGCACAGAAAGTTATGAAAATAATCCTTTCAATTAGTGTGTGGTCAGTGCACCTGCAAAGGAGACTTGTCCAAGTAAAAGTATCAACTAGTGTCAGTGAGAACAATTCATGAATTCATCATGAGGGCCTTTTTCTATTACCACATTTACACAGATGTGAATCCCTGGGGTGCAGACACCAGAAGGGTAACCCTACTGTAATCCAAAGAGCATGAGAAACATGAGCCCAGATCAGGAAAGCTATTAATTTTTGTGTATATTTGACTTCAGCATCTTTTCCCCTGTTGCACACACTGAATTTAATAATCATATCTATCCACCTTCCAAGCACTTCTCAGCTCTCTAGTAAGAAATAACATATTATTCCTGGTGAAAAATGACATCAGCTAGAGGACTCTAGAAGACCAAAGGGATTTGCAGCTCTGTAATTTTATCACCTGTACCATAGCTGTAAATGAGCTCATCAAGCTGGTAGAATAATACTCATATCGTAGTGCAGTTTTAACCCAATGGTGCTGGGTGCATGCAGAATTATTATTATATATTGCCCAATGGGTCATCAGAGCAGAGTGACATTAGAGGGTAACAACTAAATAATTTAGAGAAAAGTGCTGTAAGAGTGGAAAGTCCTGAAGCAAAGACAGCTGAGATGAAAGTGGAAGTTATGTAAATTGTATAACATGTCTTCTTTGTCTTGATCTTCTATACAATTTTCTTTTGCAATTGTGTAAGAACTTCATATTTCTGTAATAACAGAAGCTTGCATCAAATTTTAACTCTATACATTTGATCTATAAAATGAAGAAAACCAACAACATTGTAGCTCAATAACATACAGTAAATTCCTGAAACAACATAAAACATAAAGAACAGAGGAGGGGAAGACAGTGATGTTTATCAGCAGCTTGTGGGCAGGGGACATTGTTTTAATTAAAGTATGTATTTATTGACTTCTTCTGTATTTGAGTATAATATTGTAGTGTTTGCAGCATACAAAGTAAAGGCCAGCAGGGTGTATGTCAAAAAGCCAGGCCACAAAGGGATTGCGCTGATATCAAAGACCTCTACACACTTTGAACAGTTAGATAAACAGTAGTTTATCCAAATTGCTTTAACAGCTTTTCTCAGTAAAAAACAAAACAAAAAAGTGGCTAGACTTTGTAAAAACTGCTGTTCTTCAGATTTGGCTGCTATTAGCACATTTTCCTTTTCATTTTTTAATGAATAACTAAGAAAAATGCTTATTGGTATAATATGATGTGGTACATGCTTCTTCATGGCTTCTTTTTGTGTTCCATGCAAACAAAAGGCAGATAGAGGTATTTGTTTGTAATATATTTTCTGTTGTATGATGAGACCAGTGAGGAAAGCCCCATACAGCTGTAAAAGCCCATGATTTAGCTGTGCCCTGGGATTTACTGCACCGTAGACACAGGAGCCAAGGAAGCTCCAGAGCTGCTGGATGTCAGTGACGCCCCTGATATTGGAAAATTGACTCCATCTCCACCTCCAGGGAGGGGGTGGGATGCAGCAGGACCACGTTGTACATATCCTAGTGAGCAGCATGCACACAAGACAAGGTGGAGATGGAGGGAATATGTACACCACAAGTAATGTTTAGAACAGCTAAATGGTATGTAGAGAGCACTGGTAACAAGATGGTCAGCAAACTTCTCCTTCACTACTCCAGGAAAGTTAATGTGTTTCCTCCAGCGTGGAGGAGTCTATACCTTCTGGTACCTTCTGGTCAAACCAGGAAAATGAGATATTAAAGTTTTTTCTTGCTCGATCTAAGTGAGCATTTTGCTTTCAGTCAGTAGAATTCAGGAGTGTTAATGAGAACAGGGTTTGGTCCAGAGGTTTTATTTCCCTACTTGTCTTTTGCTGGAAAAGAGGCCGTTTCGCAGTGCTTTGTCCCTGGAGAAGTAATTTGCACCTGTGCAGCATGTAGGCAGTCCTGCCAAATCGCAGGGAGAAGTGTTCACAGTGCCAAACGGGCCTTGCTGATTTGTTGTTTAGCAATCACACCTTAGCACATTTTTCCTGCCTTCCCTCTCTATGATGTGCCTATTCAGCTCATTTGAAAGGGGTGCTTTGCAGCGTTTGAAAGCAGTTTTGCACTGCCGCAGATGCGCACAGTTCTGCAGGGCCAAGAGCTGAGCCCCGTCAGCAGAGCCAAAGCACAGCATTCGCTTCCAATGCACGCTGGCAAGTAATTGCTCATGGATTTCAACAAAAGATGGGATTTAACCTGTCATCCTCCCTCTCCAGGATTGCCATTAAGACTCAGGCCATGGGGGAAATGGTGAGTGCTTCCAGACTGTTAATCACTGTGTGTTTACAGTCTTGGAAACCAGAATTAAAGATCCTTGGAAATCCAAACCTGGACACTTGTAGGCCTGATTCAGTATTGTTTTGTCCCCAGAGCAGAAACTTGCCGTGGTGCTTTGGCAGGGCTTTACAGCCCTGCTGTGCAGGTGCGAACGGCTGCTCTGCTGGGGAGCATCCTGAGCATCCAAACCCTCTGTACCCCGGCCAAGGTGAGCACCACTGCAGCCGCTGGAGATGCGAGCTGGAAGAGCTGCTCCACATGTGACCTCCTTTCATCGCCCTTTCGTGGCCATCTCGGGAAGCTGACTGCTGCGCTGAGATAGCTTTACACTTTTTCTTTACAGCTGGTTGGAAAAGTTTGGGGTTTTTTACCTTTTTTTTTTTTTAAATGAAATGAAGAACCATTGAAATCTACAGTGTTCCAGAGGAGATGTGAGAAAACAGATTTTAAAGTATATCATTCCCGAGTATTTTATTTTAGAATTGAAAGAAACACCAGCTGGTCCTATTGTTTGACATCTAGACTCTTTTCAAAATTAAAATTTGATACAGGTTTTTTTTTTTTTTTGTAAGGCGGTATTTTGAAGATACTGAAACCTGTAAATGACTCATGGCTACTGAGACAGTCTGGTTGAGGGTAAAACTGGCACCTCTTACCCATGGGCCCTTCTGACTGTCCACAGAACTGCATTCCTACAGAGAAAATATCCCTTATTTCTGAAAAGTCCTGGAAAAAAAAACCCCACAAAAATAGCTTTATCCATTTTCCTAGTTTAGTTCTACAGGGTTAGTCCTTTTATTTTATTCATATAATTGCATTCTGTAACTATTCAATACAGCAACTTGCCAGAGATAAAGATTCCTGTCATTCTGATGCCTCAATGGGATAGCATCTCTCCTCAAAGACTGCTGTTGGATTTTTATTTTTGAAAAGAATCAAATCCAGGAAAAATAAAATGTGCTCTACTGTACATGCTGTGTATGTAATCCAGAAAGTCCTACAGAGGCACAAGTTTATAATTTTAGTGGCTAAATGGAAAGTTTTACTCCTTTCAGGTAAAACTGAACTGAATTTGGCTTCTCCTCAAACCAGGAAATGTCAAAATACAAAGCTTGACATTGATCAAATTATTTCCCCTGTTTTCTTTCCAGCACCTAGAAGTCAAAGCTGGATTTAATCTGACCTCACATGTAGTTTGTAGACACCTGAAATGGTACCGTTTGATGACTACTATGAATCCTGCCCAGCACCAGAGGAACTGCAGCCTCTCCATGGCAAGGCACAGGAGATGGGCAGAGGAGGATGTGACCATCCCTCACCACCAGGCACGAGACTGGCAGCCTGGCTGTCAGCATCGCCACCCGCAGCTGCCACACAGCTGTGTCTGACCCCCAGGTGGACTGGAGCAAGGGTGCCCCTCCTCCTCCCTGCCAGCATCCCTCTCCACTGGGTGGGCACGGGGAGCTCGGTTCACTTTCTGCCATAACAGAGGCAGGAGGCTGGAGCAAGTCCCTGCGTTGGGAAGGGGCCACAGGTCAGGTCCTGCAGCTGCTGTAAATAGTTGCAGCTCTATTTAATTCAATGCAGCCTTTATTTACATCAGCTGATCTGGCCCCGCTTCTCCTGTTTTCCTGTGCTTGTTTCCTTTAAGATATATATTTTATAGCCTTGTAAAACACCACTGTATATTCCTGTATAAACTAGTAGGGATACATGCACAATGTGATTCTGCGGTTGTTATTACAGCAGTGCCTGAAAGAGTCCCCAGTGTGCCAGGCTCTGTGTGGCTCTCTGAGTGACAGGGAGCTCATGTCCAAAATAGGCAGGGCAAGCAGCAGGGAGAGAGAGCGGGGAATGGAACAAGAGAGCTTGGCCCAGCCAGGAGAGGAGAAGCAAGGCAGCAGGAGCTGGGGGTCAAAAGGAATGAAGCTGAGATGAAGAGCCATGAGCAGGAGGGGGAGATGGGCTTTGGAGTAAACAGCAATGAAAGGCTGAATATGGCCAGCAAAAACTGTGCAAAATACTCTGGCATCTGACCCAGCTGCTCCTGCAGCTGTTCTGCCTGTGCTTGCTTTTCCCAGGTTTCTTCCTTCTTTTCTCTTTCCAAGGCAGGGGGTAGAGGGAATGGGGGATAACATGGTGAGAGGAACATGGCAAGAGCACACAGAGGTGCAAAGGACATCTTCCTGAAAATCTCTGGGTCCAGCCACTGAAGAGAGGAAGATGGCTCCTTAGACCCCCAAATTCCCTCCTTCTCCTTCTCTGCCCTCTTAATCACCTTTTAATGCTGCTTGGGGCTCCCCAGTTCCCTAAGCAAAGTACTAGAAATAAATCCTTGTGGAGGTACTGGTTCCTGTGGGCAGTTTGACCCATCTGCCCTCCTGAGTGAAACCTTCCTTCTAACCAGAAGAAAAGGAGAATACGCAGCAAACCATCAATCTGCCTCAGTGTCCCCAAGTATTCAGAAGGAAGGACTTACTTCAGCTGAGCAAGCTGGGCAGGAAGTGGTGAATATTTTTTACCATGTTATGACTGGGGTGCAGCCTTGGACACCACATCAGCCTCCCAGCCCTAGGAATGCCCAAAGAGAGGAATGCCCAAAGAGAAGAATGCCTGGTGGGTTCTCCACAAGTACACCTTCTCACAGTCTGGCATAGGCGAGGTTTCTGTGCCCACTCTAGAGGAGAGGACTATCACTTCAAAAGACTGCTGCAAAGGATGAAGGGGTCCAGATATCTTCTGTGGGCTGTGATGTTCACCAAGTTTGTTTTCTCAGATTTTATGAAGTATAGGCTACACCTTGAGCACAGAGTTTCACCAAAACACAGCTGTGTCCAGTCCTAGGACACTTCCCTCAGAAGAGAGGGAAAAGAGAGGAAAGGTGCTGCAGCAAGACCAACTCAGTAAGATCACAAATGACAGAGGTGAAAGAATTTCAGAAATAAACGCATACTGAAAGCAGAGAAAATATTTTGAAATAAAGATTGCTTATGAATAAGGGAAGGTTAAAGGCAGTGGCTGGAAAGAAAAAATCCAAGATGAAAGTGAATAATGCAAATAAAAGGAAAACAAGAGAATAAAATCAGTTCTCCCATAGGGAAGACTTCTAGTTGCTGGATGATAAACAGTGATTGCTCCAAGCACTGTGTCTAGAGTTGCAGGTTTGAATCTGAGAAAGGTCAGGAACAATAGGGAAAGGACAAATCACAGGACCAACAAGAGGAACTGTGGTATAAAGAGAAAAGTTGTTTGTTTCTGTTGGCAAAACACGTTCAAGAGCCTCATGGTGAGAGCTTTCTACATGAACAAATACAGGGTGCTATGCTTCTGCTCCACCTGCTTTTGGAGCAATCCAAAAGCCCATCAGTTTTGGCCACACAGCGGCCACGGCATAGCACTGTACTAGGCTTGAGTTGATTATACACACACACGGAGCAGGACTCACTCTTTCAGGCTTTGGGTTATACTAATGTGACTGTGTGTCTTGCAGAGGAGAACTGAGGCAGTGCCTGAACACAGTGCAAGCACATCTGCCTAGGTCTGGGTATGTCAGTGTGCTGAGAGAGCGGATGTAAAAACATACTCACTGGACCGTCTGCTGTTGGCTTTAAAGAAATGCCTGTTTATTCTTTGTTCAGACATATTTCACTGCTGGCTTGCATACTGGAGAGCAAGGAGAGATTTTAGTTGCTCTTTCAGAAAAATACTGGTTTGTCTAATCCTTTTTTTCAAGAAGCAGCAGTTCTGAGCAAGCTTTGATGATGAGAGAAAGGGAACAAGGGAATTTCTGATCAAAACACAGAAAATTCATGGATTTCTGGTGGAATGCAGGAGGCTCATTCCAACCCAGCAACAGCCTTTTCTGGACTCCTTCAGTTTGGAGCTGGTTTGCTGTGCACAAACACACATTCCTTGGCATAGAAACCTTCATCCTGTCTTCCAGCACCCCTCAGGAGCTCAGCCTGCATGCTCTCTTCTTGCTGCCAGACTTTCGCTTGCAGCCTCTCCTCCTGGCAAAAGAGAGGAAAAGCAGAGTCAGGGGGCAGAGAAAAAGCAGAGCAAAGGTGTGTGAGTGGTGGGGCCATCACTCCTCATTACAGGGGCTGAAGTGCTCACTTGCTGTGAGTCCTGCCTGCGATGCTGTGCAACAGCAATTCTTGAAAGGAAAATTACTTCATTATTCCCACTTTAATCTTTGACCATTTTAACTGTTTTGTTTATTCCAGGCAACTACCTGTTTCATTTATGCTGAATGCTTTCAGGCTAAGTGTACGAGGTCACAACAGGAGAAAAACCAAGGCAATGAGCAGAGGATGATGTGCATGGAAAAGGATGATTTCAGTTTATACCTTCTTCAGCTGGGTGTAGCTTTTGTACCTTTTCAGGGTGGGAACAAGGGATGTAGAATCAAAGACAGGTGGTTACATTTAGTGCAAGTAATTTATTAAGCTCTTGAATTTTCCTTTTCTTCCCCCCTGGCACCTCAAGCATATTCCACCAGGAACTCCTGTATGTTGTCAATCATCTAATGAATTTATTTGAATAAACGTCTTATGTCAGCCTGAGATGCAAAAGGAAAGGATCCCAGCTCAGGAGAATAAAGTCCAAAAAGTATATAGAGTTTTCAACAGTAGTAAAAATCAGCTCTCTTCAAAAAAATTGTAAGACTCCAATAATAGACCTTGATGACAAGCAGAATTAAATAAAACATGAGTGATGAAACCCTGTAATGTTTATGGTGAGGTAGTCCAGAGAGATGATTATTAACTGTTACCAAAACAGTGTCTTGGCAGTAGATGTGCAGTAACCAGGATGGAGACTGGTAGCTAGTTTAAATTACTGGTAAAGATCTGTTATAAGTTTCAAAGAATCCTTCTAACATGATGGAATAATAAAATGAAATCAGTAATTGCATGTGTGGGTGAATAGTGCCTGACATCATATTCAGAGGAGGCAAAGTGGTCATTTCCCATTTCATTCCGACTTGCTATCATATCTATTTCACAACAAATGCCTAAGGAGTAGGGTTGGGTCTCGTGTTGTTTTTAGCTAAGCAGCCATGAACATACCATGTCACACCCTGCTTGAAAAAGAAAAAATAAAGGGGAAAAGATTACAATTTTTTGCTCGCTGACACACCTGGAAATAAAACGTCAGCAATCCCCAGACGTAACTCACTGAGTGATTCCAGTCTGCCTGAGACGCCCAAATCCAGCCTCTCCTTTGGCCAGGAGCAGTGACGCCTGTCAGGCTCAGGGCTAAGTGCTGAAGAAGCCTTTTGGGACTGGGAACACCTACATCTTAGCTAGGCAGGCGCAATCCATAAAAGCCCCACATCTGAGCAAACGAACTGTTTCTGACCCATCACAGATCCCAAGCACCGTCACGACCTGCTGCAGGAAACTGCTGTTTATGTCCCTTATTGACAGGCTGCTCTTGTAAAGGCCTGAGAGCCCTCAGGGAGATGGATAGAAACCTCCAGGACCTGTCACCCTGCTACAAAGCAGTGCTTGTCTCACATGTGTGCTGCAATGTGCCTTAAGTACCCCGTTGCCTTAGCCTTTGTAATGCTCGGAGCCTGCGGTCTGCAGCTCCAAAACCTTCTCCCGAAGCTGATGAGGCAGTGTTTTCCAGACTCTCTTTGGCCGTACTTTTCCTTGATTGTTTTTCTGCCGTTGTTTTTCTGCTGTTATTTTCAGGGGTCTGCACCTGCAAATCCTGGCAGCGTTGTCAGGGCCTCATGGGAAGCTCCCACTGCTGTGGGATTTGACCTCCTCTCCCCCTCCTTCTTTGTCTCTTGGTTTCTCTATTCTAGTTTACATTACAGAAAACCAAATATAGTCTACAGCAATGTTAACAATAATAATAACAGTAATAATAAATAATAATATGCAATCATAATAAATATTCAGCAAATGTTATCCAATAGTATCTGTCCACACCAAAACTTAACAACCAGTCAATGAGAAACATTTGCACTTGATTAGCATGCTTCAATCAGCACAAACAGTGCTCTTCTTTACAAAACAGGAATGCAAGTCCAAGCAGCTAAATGGCAACTTTATCCTAAACTTTTAATCTCCTTCTGAGACTTCCTAGCAACTAGCCCAAGTGACACGTATAGTACCAAATTAATTGAAATTTGCTTGTTCAAAAATATGAACTTCTGTCACCAAGGTTTTTTTAATACATCACCCTGAGATCAATCCTGAAGTAAAATACATATAAGCAATGGTTGTAAACCTAGGTAGCCCTTATTAGATCCAGTGCATGCTTCACACTTTAACTCAAAATCCAACCATGTTATATAAGATAGTACAGTTGTCTTCAGGAAAGAACAGGAAGCTGTGTCTGTTTTCAATACACATACGCGTGGCCCCATCACGTTAGTCCCATACTTGAATAGGAGACTTCTCCAAAAGTTATCAAACTCCTCATGTTGTCCTAGACCCCATTTCTAGTTCTAATACTTGCTGCAAACCGAGTGATGGGCATTTCCCCCAGATTACAAGTGTTTATCGATCAGATTGTAGCTTTGCAGCTGAAAAGAGCTATCTAGCTGAGAGCAATTTTGAGTCTGGGAGTCACTGATCACTCCACAGAAACAACACAGCTGGAGATAGGACAAGGCTTCAAATTATATGTAGGTTTGGGGTTAGAGTCAAACTTTCACTTGCCATTGAGCCAGGAATTGGAGTTGTTGCTGAGTCAAGGTGCTATTTATAGGATAGGTTTGGGGATATTACTCTCAGGGTCCATCTTCTGTATTCAGATGTAGTCCGATAGTCTTCACTGGCCTGTTCTTGGGTATGGATTTATAGTTGGGTTTCATTAGTACAGGAGATCAGAGTTTGACTGGCATTGAACTTTAATCCTTAGTTACTGTTCGATCCAGAAATAACTACCAAGCTATTTTAATAACTCTAAGAAAAAGTGCCAGGGAGCCCATTGTTATTTTGGTGTCTGTCAGGGTTTCCTGAATGAATTTTAGAGTTAAGATTTGTTCTAAGATTTAAAACATGGGTTTTTTCAGTTAAAATTCTACCTCCTACCCATCACTGAGTTTATTAGATATTGGTTTGCATTCCTCACATCCAATCCCTTTCCCATTCAAGCAACCCACCTGGCTCAGTCAACTGGCAAACTTTCACACTACCTTGTGCAACCAGTTCTCCTTTTAGACACATGGTGTAAAACTGCAGCCTGAGCCCACAGTCATTTACAATCTGCCCCTGCATTCACCTGTGTCATTTGAACTGGAGCTGGACTTTCTGCTGCTGTGAGGTGAGTGGCATTTCTGTGCCAGTGTTCAAGCTCGTGCAAGACACACTTGGATTTGCATTTTACTGGAAAACATGTACTGTTTTTAATATCATTTTTGTGTAGATGGGATGGGTAGATTCTTCGTGTAGAAAATGAGGCACTCTCTGTAGATCTCCAGCACTAACTGTGAGCTGTGGGGTGCTGTAGCCCATAGCAGAGATACTCTGGCCCTCACCTCTGTGGCACTGTGGCACATGTGCTTCTTTCAAGACCATGCTGCCATCAAACCAAGTCTCTGCCTCCTGTCTTGCTTGTGCACACAGATGTGGAAATATCTGCATTGTCTTGGTCCAACCCCAGCCAGCAGACAAGCCCCACACAGCCACTCACTCACTCTCCCGCCAGTGAGATTGGGGACAGAATCAGAAGCGTAAAAGCCAGAGAACTTGTGGGTTGAGATAAAGACAGTTTAATAGAGAAAGCAAAAGCTGCACACACAAGCAAAGCAAAGCAAAGCAAGGAATTAATTCAGTGTCTTCTATGGGCAGGTGGGTGTTCAGCCATCTCCAAGAGAGCAGGGCCCCATCATGGAACCATGTAATGCTTACTCGGGAAGACAAGCATCATCATTCCCCTCTTCTTCTTTCTTCTCCACTTTATGCACAGAGCATGATGCCATACAGTCTGGAATGCCCCTTTGGTCAGCTGGGGTCACCTGTCCTGGCTGTGTCTCCTCCCAATCTCCCAGGCACCCCGAGCCCCCTCCCCAGCGTGGCAGTACAAAAATCAGAAAAGGCCTTGGCTCTGTGTAAGCCCGGCTCAGCAATAACAAAAACATCTCTATATCATCAACCCTGTGTTCAGCAAAATCCAAAACACAGCCCCACACCAGCCACTATGAAGAAAATTAACTCTATCCCAGGTAAAACCAGCAGAATTAACCTTCCATTCTCGGGCAAGCTGAGACGGATCACACTGCCCTTGGCTGACCCTCTAAGCATGGGTGAATCCATCCCAGTAGTTCATTTCAGTAACACAGTGAAATAAGCATCCTTTTTCCTGCTTCTCAAGATGTCTCCAAAATAATTTACCAGCCTATCACCTTATCACCTGACTGGTGAAAAGCTGTAGTCCACTGCTGTTCCTATATTCAAAAGCATTTGAATAGCACAGAAAAACTTCCCCAGCACAGTGTTAAGTACAGGCCAAATTCACATCTAATTGATCACTGCATGACAATAGCAATGTCACACGCACACAGCTTTCATTACATGGTAGGAAGAACTATTTAATTTGCAATATACATTTTCTTGTTGCTACCAGAGACCTGAGTACCTGAGTTTCATTCTTTTGCATGTACAGTCTGTGTTGCCAGAGAGCCCCCAGTGGCCCCCTGGCCCACAGCTGCCTATCATTTATTCCAAACACAGAGTATGAATTAGCGTTCTACTCCAATTTTAAAGCTGTTCATCATTAAAATAATTTGGATGAATAAACAACACATTGGACAAACTCATGCCTTTAAAAATTGTTAGGTACTGTAGGGTTGAATCTTCTCAGTCCTCTTGATTTTTCTGTTTATTGTTTTTTTTTCTTTTTGATCTTTGCCGTAGGTCCTTTCTTTCCTTATGTAATACCCCTCCCCACTCTCAAAGGATTCAGAGTTTTCCTAGCTCCAGAAAGCAGAGGACAAGACATCAAATCCAGATCTCTTGGAAAAAAGCATAATGCCCAAACCACAGGAGCAATGGGTGTTCTGAGACCATCTTTTCAATGTTAACTTTGTCCCTCACTTTGATGCTTTCCCATAAGCTCTCTTGAAACATGGTAACTCTCTGTTACAGGCTCTACCTTCCGGTTTTATCCCATGTACAAGGCAGATCCTGTAGCCCTGTAAAAGTTAGTAGTACAGGATAATAGAAAAAGTATGGAGAAGGCTTTCAGTCTAGAGGAGAAATTAGAGTTGACAACCAACATGCCACCCACTTCCTATTAAAAGATAGTGCTTATTTGCTACAACCCTGAGGATTAAATCCTAGCATTACCTTTTATATCAGCTTTAACAAACATGTCCCACAAATCACAAGCAGATCTTCTGATAAATTAGACTAATTCCCTGTGAAAATTGCAAACGCTCTTTCTCTTCAAGTTAAGAAATTGTTAGTGGGAGGAAGGCTTCACTTCCTTCTGTGCCCTCACATCCCCTCCATTTTTTTTCCTGCTTGATGTAATCCTTGTCAGATTGTCAAAGAACATTTGCACAGTCAGTACTGGAGATGAGTCAAAAGGCATTTTAACAAATTGCTGAGCCTCGATGAAAGGACCATGGGTTGAACTGCCAGATTCCCATGGAAGACACAGTCCTCTCACTACTAAACTGCAGTACATTTTTGAGAGGGATCATCCTTCACCTGCTGCTAGGCACACAAAATTTGTACCAGCATATGGACCAGAGCTTTTTCTTTGCTTTAAGATGTGTGGCTGCCTATTTCACATGCATGTAGATACTCTTGTATCCCCCTAGAAAGTGGCAGGACTGTGGAATTAGTCCCTGGCCCTGTGAGAATCCTTTGAGCAGGGCTTGGCACTGCCTGGAGGAAGGTGGGTTGACATCAGCCCCAGCTGGGTGGAGAGCATGCCAGCAGCTACACAGGCTGGACAATCCCATGTCAGTACTCAAGGCCATGTTTGTTTTTTATTTACAGGTTCAGTCCAAGAGCTCAGTCTTAACCACTGGTAAGGATGATCAAACAGGGCTGGAAAATCTGCACTTTGCCTCTCACCATCCTGGTTTTTAAGGAAACCAAAGCCATCTCAGCTATACTCAGGCCAGAGACTGCCCTGATAAGCAAAACTTCCTGCTCCTTCCTAACACTCAACCCAAAAACCCTCATAAAGAAACCCTGAGGTGCCAGAGTTTACAGCACTGTCAGTATAGGCAGAAAGGAGATCAATTTTGGCATCATGACTAGCTTCCTGGGAGCCTTCAAAAGCATCCATCTGTACTGGCCATAGGGAGAAGGCCCCCACTCTTGCTGAGGAGCAGAAGTTACCTTTGCAGAGCCGGAAGTGAAGTAGCTAATGCTGAATACGAGGAGCTGCACATCACTATTTTCCAAAACTAGGCTGCAGTGGCTGACTGATGCCTGATGCTCTTCTATGCATTAACACCACACTCCAGAACTCCTCTGCCTATAAAATACTTTGCAAAAGACTCCCAGGGAGGTGGGGGTATAAAATCTGAATGAAAGATGGGAAGAATCATAAATAGGAGAGTAGGTCAGATGCCAAAGCATAGTGAGGCTGGTGACAAAATGACTGTTCCCATGTGTAAGCACAGCTCTCTGTAGCACAGCTAGCTTCCGGCTTTGTTCAAATGGTGGAAAGTCTGAGAATGGCATCAGCTCAGCTCTGAGAAATTTGGGGCATGCTCTACTTGGTGAGCAGCACCTGGAAGTGATTGGCAAACACCCACAGCGTAGAGGCAGGGTTGGCCTGAGAATTGTTTCCCACTAGTGCAGTTCCAAGATGCAACTTCCCTTATTGAGTCCCCAAATAAGCAGCTACATTAACTTGCTCCAGCAGAGGTGCTGCAGAAATGATACATAAAGGCAGGTCATGGCAATATATTCATTCCTTGCTTTGCCACCTTTGAGGAGCATCATGATTTGAAGAGTCACCAGCTGTGAAATCGGAATTATGTCTTGGGCCAAATGAGAGGGTTATCAGTAAGGTGAGGCAATTCTTCTCTTACCTACTGTATGGTCTCAAGCTATTATGGAGGAATTATGATAGAATTTTCCTGAGCTCAGAGTCAAGGATCATGATCCAAAACTTGCAGAGGCTGTCCATGACTCGTGAGTTGGTCCTGGAGCAGGCATTTCTGCTTCACCTTACTGCAATTTGTCAACAGAAATATGACTATATTTTTAGGAGCAGTTGTGGAAAGGGTTTAGACAAGAAGTAAAGAAACTTTAGGAACTACTAACTTCTAGTGTGGTTTTAATTTTCTAATGCAGGCTTTTGCCAAAATATGTCAGCTGCTTCATCCAAAAAAAAGACTTTGGCCCACATTTTCAGACTAGCAGATTGGGCGGAGGCAGGGATTTTAGAGGCTGGTAGAAACTTTAAAGCAGAGAGATGACAGATTAATTATTCACAAATTGTCCGTCTAAGTATGTCTGTGGCTTTGCCCAATAACCTAAGTGTTTATACTCTTTCCAAACACACCTATTAGAATTCTGAGTAAAGGGATATGAACCCTTTTCTAGACAAAAAAGCAATAATTTCCTGGTTTTTTTCAGGAAAATATTGTTAAAGATGTTTCTGTTTCCCTTCTCTACTCTGCCCTTCTTTTATTCTAGTATGTCATATTGTTTTTATAAAAGATTCTGTAAACAACATCTCTGGACTTGATTCATACATATTACTAGGAAGAAAGTATGCAACAGTAATAACCTGTAGTAACAGGGACACCTGGAGTCCAGAAGGTCCCTGTTTTGATAGGAAGGACAGGTATCATGGAGCAGCTTTCCCATGACGTGAGGAGTCTGTTCCACATATTTCTCTTTGTTCAGATTTGTCTCAAAGTGGCCAGATTCTTGCTAACCAAGAAAATTGAACTGAAAAATCATTCCTAGCTCTTGCTTTAATACTGCTGCAACTGAGAGTGGGGATGTATGCACAAAGAAACCTTCCATTTCTTCTTTTTTTTTAAATTCCTTTTTAATCAAAGCCATACTTTGGGGTATTTTGCTTATATAACTTGAGGTTTTTAACCCTTTGAAATATGTAAGAGTGGAAAAGAAGGAACATTAGAGTTTTCGTAGCTTTTCCCTCTCCATATTTTCTTAGTTACATCACTGCTGTTCTTTTAAGTGGTTTGCTCAGCAGAAGATATTCTTTTTCAAAACCCTGTGTTTGAAAAAAACGGTATTTTTCTTTTTTTTCCTAACATTCCCTCTTTCTTTCCCTACAGTGTATTAGCAGGAATAAAGGCTTTGCTGAAGGAACGAAACTCCCCATCACAGCCATGCAAGTGAAAGGGGCCACATGAGTGAAATGGGCTGGAACCTGGAACATCCTTTTCATGCTGGTATAGTTAAAACTGGCCTCAAAAGAAGGGCTTTTCATCACTTAAGCAAGCAAGGCAGACGGAACAAGTTCAGGAATCTTCTTAGTGGTGCTAGTTTCACTTAACTAGTCCTTCAAGTAGAACCACACATTAGCAACTTGGAATTTTCTTCCATTTCCTTGTCCTTACTTTGTAGCTGAGAACTTCTTGCCAGACCCACAAAGGTGTTTAGGTGGCTATTTCCCATAGAAGTGTCCAACTTGACAAAGTGAAATCAAAACCTTTTGAATCCCGACGAGCTATATCCTTCCTTTCCTTTGTTATTGTGAACTGCATTTGGCTTTTATGGCATTTCATTTTCAGAAGAGGATAAAACATTTTATCACTTATGAAAATGTGGTTACAATTTGTATGCAGCTCTACAGAATATTACTTGGAGGTGTAACTCTTGCCATGCCATTTTCTGAATAGTCAGTCTATTTACTAAGTGTTAATGTGAGTCCCAGCAGGGTGCTGTTAGTAAACTTATGGGTGTTTAGAACCATTACACTAAAGGCTGTATTAAATGCCCAAGCCTGCAATTAGAAAACATGTAACTAATGCTTTCTCATACAAATTGTTTCTATTGTCTGAGGTATTTGGATGCAGCTTTGGATTGAGGGCAGTTAGGCTGTTGCCCCTCTCAGACGCTGCACAAAAGTGTCTATACATACATATACTTACACGTGTATACATATATGCATATCTATATACACACACACATATGTGTGCATCTATGTATGCATGTGTCTCTAATGCATCCAGAACCCCAAATTTAGTTCAAACTCCCTGGCCATAGTTCTGTTGCAGTGCTCAGCAGAAGAGTTTTAGATGATTTATCCTGCAGGAGATGCCTACACTGCTATTGCTCTGGCTGCTTCTGTAACTGTGCTCTCAATCCCAGATTCACCACGTCTAACCTATGCCACTTGAAAATGATGAGCCAGCCATTGACTGAGTGACCCTGTTCTTGTTTAACTGCAGAGAAAACTCAGACTCATGCTTAGACACCTGGAATTTTGGTTGCTGTAGCTTTGTGAAAGTAGTCCTATTCCCAATGACATGTCTAAAGTCCCACTGGAAATCTTTGCTGAAGCTAGACTGGAAATGGGATTCCGAAGGACAAACTAGCAGCTAAGCCCTCGAATCAGCTTTTATTTCATGTAGAATGAATCTGTGCATTTCAAACTGTATTTATTCTGTAGTCAAATTCTTGATTTTCTTATTTTAGGCTGAGATTTGCTTAAAACTTATTTTAATCCAGGGCCCTGCCATAGTTCGTCTTAATCTATATAGCTGTAGAAAATAGAAATTAAAAAAAAAAAAAAAAATCAGCAAGGTCTACTTTTTAAATATATCTTACTTTAAGTTCCTGAATAATGTCTGAAACACTCTTTACCATATCTTGATTACACTGCTTCATAATGTACATATATAAAGCCTGTCTTTATTCTAGAAGAGAAGCTATTATAAAAAAGGGTGGAAAAATATAACTATAGTGAACTTCTTTGCACTAACTGTCACTAACTTTTATGCAGGCATCCTCAAATATGCACCACACCTGTTGGTTTCATGTGCTGGAATCTGGAGTTATTAACACTGAGAAATAAACCCAACTACTGTTTCATTGACTTTCTTTTTCTGAAATGTTATTTTACAGCTTTTGCCATTGCTGTCTGTGAGTGATGCAAAGTGAACAAGACCTGCCACGTCCTCATGGATATAGTCTATTTCTAATCCCAGGTGTAACATCTTCCCAGTGTCACAAGTCATTTACTGTCCCCAGCTCTCCTTATTTCCTAGCCAGCAGATAGTGAACCTGCAGAAGGGGTATAAAAAGAGGTAAGAGGAAAGGCTGACAATAAGGATCTTCCAGCAGATTAAATATATAAAATAAATGTGTAGAGGAGATCAAAAGGATATTTCAGAACAGCATTTGTAAAATTATAAGTTTTTAATGAAAACCATAATTAAGGCAATAGGTTTTTTTTAAGAAAAGGTCAGTATTTACTTAGACAGCAGCAGGAGAGAGTCTGCCGAGAATATCTAGATTTTGCTTGGTATTGGAGTTAATCTTGCAAGAGACTTAAATTTAACTTTTTTTTCCAGGGTGGGGTGCATGGGGGGTGGAGATCAGCAAAGAAAGAAACCCTCAAAGCTTTGATCTTTCATAGTGTTTTCTTGAGTACTCTACTACCTGTTGAAACCACACAACCTTGTGTTTTTAATTGGAAAAAGGACAGTATGTGACTATGTTTGCCTGCGATGGCATTTTGTGGGAATGTGGGATTTGCGGGTCAAAGATATGTTTGAAGCTGTTTCTGTGGGTGGTACCAGCTGCTTCTTTGACAGTCTGGCACTGGAGGGGCTTTTGCATCAGCAAAAAGCTCAGCTCCCAGAGCAGCATATGTCCCTCTCCTCATCCCACCACTGCTACAAGTACTCACTGAGCTGAAAAGAAAAACAAACCTGTCTAAACAAGCCTGACAGCCAGGGCAAGGATGGAAGCAGATAGGTCAGTCTTGGCAGAAATGCACAGAATCCTTGCTATGTCTTAGTTAATGCAAGACTTTTCAGTCTCAAGGAGATTTGCTTGGCTGGAACTTTAGATATAATTACAAAAAAAAAAAAAACAAAAAACAAAAAACCAAAAAACAAAACAAAACAAGCAAAGTAAATAAAATACAAAAAGCCCCACCACCAAAATAAAATGAGTTCACTTACCATAACTGGGGAATTGCAGAGTGCAATATTTTCCAGACTCCAGGCTAGGAAAATGTGTTGCTGTTTTTTCCCCTGAAATCTCCAGGGACATCAAGAGGATCAGCAGAAAGCAGCCTGTTTTATCCTTAAAACCAGTGGCAAGGGTTCCCTGGTAGGCAGTGTTTTTAAGCCTTGCTTAGTATTTCTCAAGACAGGTAGCAAAGTTTGCAACAGATCAATTAGTTTTCACTGCAAAGGTCCTGAGTGTACCTCAGGGAACATGATACCATTTTCCTTTTTATTTCTTACCTAGCATTACTTGGAATAGACGTTTATCAAATTTGTCTTTCTATGGGCAAATGCCAGTAAAATGATCAGACACTAAATATCAGGCACACACATCTATTTGGAAATGCTATTAGAAGTTTTTTATTACTCCAGGCAATAATATGTGTGAATTAAATTGAACTTCTGCAATCAAAGATGGTTTAATCATATTTGTAAGCAAACCCAATAGGCTATCCACTATTTCTGCAGGTGCAAAAGGATACTGGCTGCCAAAAAGACATAGGTTTTAGTGTTTGATTTTCCTGTAAACAAACAGGAAAATGAAGCTACTGTAGTGACCTTGGGATTTCCACCTATAGACATTTTATAAATATTTGGTGATACCTAAAATATATTTTGAACATGTGTTTATTATAATATATGATACTAAAATGAAAAACAGAATAAACTCCATTTACTTCCTAAACATTTTGCCTGATAAATCTGGAACACGTTCAAAATATTTTAGGAGTAATTGAAACATTTCACACATTCAACATTGATGCAGCATTCTTTTTTATATCTAAACCATCTGTGTGCTACCCGGTGCTTGTCAGATGGGCACTGTGAAAAGGGTCCACTGATTTTGTGGGAATTATTCTGGCTGAGAAAGCATTTGACCAGTCTAACAACACAGGTCACGATTTATTAGCCAAGGCAGCACCTCACAGCACACAGGCAGGTATCCAACATGAAACTCGCCTCAGAAAGCTGCAACCCCTACTGTTTTTCCCTGGAACCTAATCCAGAAAACATGACTTGAGGGAGGATCCAGCTGAGGAGTTTCATGATCTTCTGCTGTTTCATGGAAATGCATTTGGAAGCTTTTTTTTCTGGGGTAATCCATCATGAAATAATCATGGAATAAATGTGTCTTATATAAAGATTCAACTATTCCTCCCTTGGCTTCTGTGTCCACTGTAGTGGTCACTACAACCATGGTCCTACTTCTGCCTTACACAGACAGAATATCTCTTTCCCATTCCCAGACCTCACCTCTGTATTTCTGATTATCATATGAGCCTTTTTAACCACAAAACTATTTTAGGAATTTATGGATAATCAATTAATTGTAACAATTTCCACAGCCCTTTTCTGCTTCCTGTGACGTAGTGCCCCATCCTGTAAACATAACTTGTACACTTTCATTTCTAAATATGAACCTGTGTTTGTCTGCATTTGGTTACACCCAGCTTATGAAGTGAGTCAGGTCACCTTCACTCACAGGAGTGACACTACTGCTTTCAAATCTGTGTCATCTGCAAAATGTATTAGCAATCATTTATGTGGTATTTTTGATTTAAATAAAGATCGTGTTGGGTGGAAAGGAGAAAGGGGTGGTTTCCCTTCCAGAAAGTTGCCACCTGTTAATGGTTGTCCATAAAATATCTATGTTGAAGTCTGGTAGGTAATTTTAAATATGTTATTTCTTGGAATTTGACCATCACTTAACTGGTTTGTGAGATTTTCTTTTGCTGAATTTATTTTTCTGTGAACAAAATCAGGTTGACTTGACAAAATCTAGCTCCCCTAAAGCCATAATACTTGGCAGAGATTTTTACTTCTGCCTCCAGTATCTACCAATTCCTGTGTGCCACTCTCAAATGAAAGCTAGGCTAGTCAATTTACATTTATTTGGGTTGTCCCTCTCACTTTTTTTTTTTAAATTACATACATAGCATCCACTACCCACCTAAAGAAAAAGTAAGATCCTTAGCTGCTCCTCAAGATGACTTGGGGAGAGTTAATCCAGCCTTCTTGAACTGAACAGAGATAAGCATACTTGCATTCTCCCAGTTTACTGCTAGATCAGAAAACATTTCATCAGCACCATATGATACTCATACTTCCTCCAGCTTTGATCCACCAGAACAGAGACACTTATTGAATGCATCTGTCTTATAACGTCTCATTACTAGGAGTTTAACCATCAGTATTTAGTAATGGGTTCACAGAAGTCCCTTTCACACCTCATGTAAATTTATGGAAGGCATTTCTTGTCTTATATGGAGTTTAACCTCTTTTCTCCTATGCATTGTATGTAGGGACAAGCAGCTGGTTGCTACAGCTCAGGCTGGGAAGGCTCTAAGGAGGCAGAGCTTATATGAATCAGGCTTGGGCAAAACCACCCAAACACCTGGGAGCTGCTTCCATAGGGAATCTTCTGGAGGAGATTTTGGACAGACCAGTCTTACAATGTTAGGGCTGGATGCCAACTGTAAGGCTCTTGTAACACTTCTAAAAATACTTTTTTTCTTCATACTGAGCTGACCAGGTGCTTTCCTCCTGATCACGCTACCTGACCCTGGACCCAGCATGTCTGTGCTCCCATGGGGCTGCTGCTTGTGTTGAAGTCCTGACATCAGGAGAAGAATGACGACACAAAGGAAGAGCAGGACAGAGCATTGCTTCATCTCATCCAAGCTCTCATGCTCAGCAGACCATGATGCCTCACCCAAACAGGCTGTCTCAGCTCCAGCCAGCGCCGGTGAGGTCGTCTCACTGCCGGCTCACACCAGGGTCTCAGTCCTAGACAGGTGGCTCAGCAGCCCCCACGGAGTTGTTAGGAAAGCCAAGGATTTATTGGTTGTCATTAGGCCACAGAGACCGAAACACAGCTGGAGCAGAGGGAGAAGCACCAGGAATGTCTCTGTGAAGACTGCTGGGACACGAACAGCACTTGCCCCAAGTTTGAGACTTCCCAATGCTGGCATCACAGCACCTGGAGCCAGTTCCTGGGGAAGTTGCCCAACGGGCAGGGCTCTGGCATGGCGCTCCAGACAATCCCTCGTGGAGGTGTCGGTGTGATGCCCCTCGCAGACAGTGCAAATGTCCCCTGAAGAAGCTTTTCCAAGCAGCCTTGGGTCTCTGCAGTGTGGCACAAGTAGAGGCAGGTGCAAGATGGCCAGGGTGGAGCACTTGGTGTCATGACTTTTTCCACATTTTCAGTGGCAGTGCCTCTGCAGTCACCCCTTCCACTAGAGCTCCGCCAGGACCTTCTCAGTGACCCGGCAGTGAACCACCTCCCTAGGTCAGGTTCCATGTACAGAACTGAGTTGGAAGAGATAAAATAAACCCAAATCCACTCATCTGGTGCTCACTGCAGGACCTCTGCCAGCATGGAGTTCCACTGGGATCCAGGCCTTACATGTTATATTTTCTGCAGATATTCTTACAATTAAAAACAGGACTACAAAGGAATCTGGGAGGGAGCTCTTGGCAGCATGCTGAAAGCCCCTGAATAATTTTTTAAAAGAAGATTAATGTAACTGTTGCTGGAACCTCTAGGGAAAAGAACAGCTCCGTTTTGCAACAGACTGTAATTTGTAAATCGAATCTAATACTGCCACATAAATAATACTGCAGAGATTAAATCTGGAGAAAGGTGTGAAATGAGAGAGTTACAGCATCTAAGAAGCAAATGCAGCAAACATTTGTACAGACACTGCAGAGCAGAATGTATTAACAAACATTTCTATTGTTCAAGTCAGCTCTCTGCTAAATGAGAATAACATGCACTTTAGATCACAGGGAAAGTGCCAAATATTGCAAACTTTTCTTCTATTTCCTCAGAGCTAGCCTCTTTGGTCTCCATGTTGCAGTCTTGTGTAATTGTTCCAAGAAAACTTTTGTGTCCTCAATGTATTCTCTATAAACTGTAAAAACTCCAACTTAATACGAAAGCTTTGTATTTTTCCTGTCTGGGATAGAGGTCATGAAGCTACTAGAATGCATATGTGCATGAAAACATTACCATCTCTTTAAAAAATGAACAAAATGTAAAAATGTCCTATTTTTGTGCTTTTGTCCCCTGGCACCCTGTGACATCCAGAAGCCTGTGCGCAAGTCTGATCTCAGAGTGTCAGATTTTATTGGTATTTAGAACACTCTTGTAACACATTAGTCACTCTAAATAGTTATATCTACTAGAATTTATAACTAGTAAAGCAAAAAATAAACCTCTATTAAGTCCTGTTAAAGTGGTTAAAACAGTAATTTTCTGAGATACTAGTTCAAATTCCGCCAAAGGGAACATTCCACAGGCAAGTATTCCTTAATGTCATCCTATGGTCTGTAGGTTTCTCTTTTCATTTGCTGTATGTCTGTCACCTCTGTCCTTATACCTCCAGGCAAATTTCTCCTTTGGCACAAAAGGGTAGCAGCTGGGTCATCTCTCTTCCTATGAACTGTGCTAAAGTCTGGTCCCCTGCTCTGCTCCAGCCTGCTCAATGTCCATAAAAAGGGAGGAAGGACATCAGCATTGGCTCTGAAGTGACCAAAGGTAGTTTTCCAGCTTTGGACACTTCCTTGACTCTCAGAGTAGTCTGTCACTGGGAGTAGAGTGTGTGCAGGGTGATGAGTGAGTTGAATGTTGTACTTTTCATTCTATTAAGTCAAACAGACCATCTGCGTTCAATAAGTCACAAAATGTCCAAAAGTTTCATAGTTCTTTGCCTTGTTTTGGGCAGCTGCCATGTTCTGGTTGGATTTTTTACTCCTGTCAAAATGTTTTTAAATGCATAGCACTTTAGGTTTTCTGATTAGAAATACTTGTGTGGTATCAGCCTCAAAAAACTCGAATTCAATAAAAAATGTGGATGCCATTTTCTATTGCTATTTCTAGAGCTTCCTGAAACCTGTGAAAAGATTGAAAATTTCCAACCTGGAACAGCATATTTCTACAATTCCAGGAACTGACTATGCTTTTTTATTTTTTTTTTTTAAGGGCTGAAAGAGAAACACTTTCCAAGCCACCCAAAGCGCTGCCAGTGTTTATTGCAGTATGGGTATTATCATAAAAGATCAGAAGTGAGAGGCTTTCTAAACATACACACTATTTAACACCTCAGAGGATATAACATTTAGTTGTATACAATGCTTCACCAACAACCTTTTGAGTCTGATGCACTCTAGAAGTCTCTTTCTTGCAAAATTTCTCCTACATTTTGTGAACATCTTGGATTTTATCCTTTTTTTTTTTTT
>WEKY01051500.1:68088-96115 GCA_013390045.1 Picathartes gymnocephalus
TTTTTTTTTTTTTTTTGAAGATGAAAACAAACCCCACATGGTACTTGGGCAACAAGCCATTTCTTTCTGGATTTTTGAAATGCTTGAAGTCCCATAACTTACAAACATGAGAACAGCTGTAGCGGGTGAGATGAAGGGCCTGTCCAGCCCAGTATCCTTCATCTATAGTGTGACAAGACCAGAGGGGAAGAGCTAATGAGTACAGCAAATGGATGTGGTACTTCTCCTATTGTCTCCCAGCCGCCCACCACCTGCACCACAAACATTTCTCACAGCAGATGTAAAGATGTAATTTTTACTAATTTGGTAACCCTTGAGGGGGTACAAATACAAACTGTGGATTGCTTTGTTTTTGCATGGGTTCCAACCACTTTAATTAACACAGAAGGTAGGAAGGAAAAGGAAACATTGCATAGGATGGGAAGAGACTCCTAAGTCCAGGCTCCCCAGTTGTGAAATTCTATGGAAGTCTACTCAATTTCTTGTTCAAGATGAGGTGACCTTGGCTAAAGTTTATAGCAGCAACACACAGGCTGTGGTTACTTCAGGCACACTCCAATGATACTGTTTTTTGTGCCCTACCCTTCCCCACTGCTCACTGGACTCTGTGTTAGTGCTGTACGGTTTTACCACAAACTTTAATAAGAGGATTAAGCAAACAGCTTTTTCACCTGAGTTTTGAGGTAGGCAAGAACAGCCTAGTGGATAGGCCATGATTTGTTAGTCCATTATGGGTATACTCTGGGTACCCAAGGAATATTGACTCCTGTTGCTCGCCCTATACCTTCCTGTGGACAGTCCCAGGGCATGGGAGGAAGTCTATCCATCCATCCTTTTTTTTGCCCTGCCATGAAAATGCCCTGCCTTCATTATCTGTGGCAGGGGAAGCAAACCCGCTCCCCTCAGAGTGTCACCTCCTGGTTGCTAGAGCTGCTGGGGATCGGAGGGTGGGATTACCTTGCCACTGTACATCCCTTTCACACGGTTAGCAGCAAGAGGATTTTGGAGGCATTTGTTGTTCTCCAGCATGGCATTGCCTGTTGTAAGTGGTCCTTAGACAGCCGGATAGTCCTCCTGTGGGAAAATGTCGTAATTATTCCTGGGTATCTAGCTGGGGTATCTGTCATCTAGCCTCACTGATCAAATCACACCATATCCTCAAGAGGTGAATATTCGTTAAAGACCTGGTTCTCACTTTCTCAATGCAGAATCACTCTTCACCTCCCCACCTCCTGAAAAGAAAAAGGGGGGAGGGAATGGGGGAAGAGAGAAGAAAGCCATGAAAATTCAAAGTTCTAAATCTATCAACATGTGCATAACGCATGTTTGTGTCTATTAATCACTGCTGGGGAAACAAAAAGCTACAATGCCATTATGGAAAAGACAACAGATCATTCCAAATCCATATGGCCACCACCATTGATCCTCACATTCAGGAATCAGTGAATGATCTTGACTGGTAAGAATGTAGAATAAGAGCCAATATTATAACTCTGCTGCTTCTACAGACTGTGGAGAAATATACTTGGACTGTAATTCAAAACTGCAACAAAGGGCACATGAATGTGCTATCGGTATTTGCTATCAAAGGATCTGCTCATGTGGCACAATGTGCTCCAAGAGTGATTACAGCAACATTTAAAAAAAATTACATTGCCCTATTTGTTCCTAAATAAATCAGTTTTTTAACAGAATCCTGAGTGAGTTGGAACCTGAGTTTTATGGACAATCCCCCAAATCCTTGATATATATGATTCCATATATTTGGGTAGTAATATGTATATACTGAATATGACAAGTGGATGTGGGACTCAGTGTCTTTGTTTTGGTGCTTTCATTGATGCACAAACCAGATAGGGAATTTCCAGCTAGCATAACAGGCTCTAAATGTCTTCAACCATGTTTATAAGATGTGTTAGAAGGTAGGTGGTCTCTGACATGGTCTTTAAATGCAATGGGCCAGATATTCAGCTGGTCTTAATTGTGACTCTTTTGTCTTTGAGAGCACCATGCCAATTTAACCCAGTGCAGGATCTGGCTCAGCATGTCCTTTCCACAGTGTCTGCTTAATCTGTGTAAATCCGAGTTAATCTAAAGTAGCTTTCAGTATCATTTAAAACTACCCCATGGAACAAACTTCTCTTTATGAGGATGAAATGGCATCCAGAGAGATTTCCTTATAAAATGAGCCTTCAAAAGCTGATCTCCCATTCTGCAGAAATATGCAGCACTCTTCAGTTCTCAGCTGTCACAGAAGGAGGGTCTAAATTTGAGTCTCTCAATGGACCATTCAAGAAAATCTGGATTTGTCATGCAACTTTGTGTGATTTTCAGTTTAAAACTTCAGATAAATAGATAGGAAAATGTCTTGTTACAAGGCACTGTTAACCTCTTCAGGCAAGACTTACAGCAAGAATGAAATGAAATGGTAATGCACATACCCCTTCACTGACATTCATGGCTTCTCTCTGGACCGCAGCGAAATGTCATTCTTCTCTCAGCTTTCATAAAATTCAGTGTTCCCACTGGGTTGGCATTTACATCTTTTTATTGCAGAAGGCCTATGGTCTACAGTTCAAGCTACTGCTGTCCCTGACAAGCTCTGCATGTTTTCCAGAGCTGAATGAGGAGCTACCAAATATATTTCTCTTTCCTCAGTGTTTCACTAGCTGGCACAGCCATGCTTGGGAAGTGAGACATGAGTTCAAGTGCCCACTGCTCATGGGAGTGTATTCCAGGCCATGAAGTGTTAAGGAGGGGGATGTTTGGCTACCTCCTCATATGTTAAAACACTGAACTGGATATTCAGTCTGGGATTTTTCTCTTCCTGCCTGAAGGTTGTCACAGGCCAGAGATAATTCCCAGAAGACAAGGCATCTGCAGTCACCCTTTTTTAAGGGAAAATGTAGTGAATCTGTATTGGCATGATCCTTGCAGCAGCACCCTGGTGAAGCTGAAGCAGGGCAGAAGATTGGCTCCAGGGGCTATTTCCAGGGACTGTATTTCAGGCTATGCTTGAAAGGAAAGAGGTTGGAAGATGGGTTGCAAAATCCAATTTCCAAACACCAGTGATGTGACAGAATAAATCTGTGAACCTGTGGAGTTAGGAGGAGGTTCCTTGGATGCCAGTGATACCTAAATATTAGACACCAGGCAGGGGTAACACCTGTGGTGCCAGGGGCCTGTGCAGGGAGCACCCTGCACCACACAGCTACACCAGGCTGTGTCCCAGATGCAGGAACTATGCATGTGCATCCCTTTGGCTGACTATCAGGCAAGAATGCATGAAAATTAAACAAATTACTGGTTATTACAAGAAACATATTTCACTAATTGCCTTCCGAGGGCAACATTTTATTGGGCAACAACTATCAATAAGCAAAGTGTGGCACTTGTTTAGTATTAGAACTTTATTCTACCCTAAGGGAAAGGAAAGACTAAAGGATCAAGGAGACAAATGAAAAACAAAGCTGCAAAGTTAAAAACACTGAAGGGAGGAAACCACAAGGGAATGGGATTAGATTTCAGAGTCTCCGTAAGTGAGCACTAGGATCTTCCTTGTAAATTAATTCCACACTTAATTTTTGGAATTCTTTCTTATTTTTCCAGACTCCAGCCAAAACTAAGTCAGATGAAATGTTATAAGAGGTTGGCATCCTGGGATGTAGTGGTAAACTAGTTTACTTTCCCAGTTTCCTTTCATATGTAGATTAGGCACTGAATTTTCTTTTGTCATTGCTTGCAAAGATCTAAGTTTCCTTCCTAAGGCATCATCTTTTATTAATCAGCTTATCCACAACAGAGTCCAAAGAGACTGGAAATGGGTTCAGACAGATGTTGATAAATGTCTTAAGTTTCTTATAAACTAAATCAAGGCCAGCCATGTTTTATTAATAAGCTAACCTTCAAACATACTTTGCCCTCTGCATACTGTATCACACTTTATATGCCATCCTGTTTACACTATTTGTCCCAGTTTTATTCAAGACTGTTAACATCCCTTTCCTAAAATAATGTATATCTATAACACACTCTTAAGGGGTAAATGATATCAGCTGCTAAAATACATGCTACATACCAGGTGCGGTAAGAATTTGGAAAGACTAATTTCTTTATTGTTATACCTCCTCTTCTTTAATTTAATTTAATTTTTTATACCTGTTGCTGATTAAACATATTTAACCAGCGTGCAGCTTAGCTGATACTATCACCTCGCTGTGGAAAATAGACTTCTGTCATGCCCCTGAAGCTTTCCCTCTTCTCCAGCAGTAATGTTGTGGAGTAGACCATACTACCCTCTTCTAAGAGCTTGCTCTTAGTCCAGACAGAATAGAAAACCCCAGGCCATGCCAGATCAACACATAATCTCATGATGGATCCCAAATATTTCAGCTGTTGCCAAGCATGAAGTGGACACTTGAACATGCACTTTGGTTTTACAGATTGTTAATATCATTAAGATAATTTATGTAAGTAAGCCTTTAGAGTAATGTTTCCATAAAAGAAGTGCATAGAGGCACAAATGACTGGGTGAGCCCTGTGACGAGGGTGATCTGTGAAACCAGAGGACCTGTACAGTATTTCCAGTGGAAAATTTGATGATAGGGACAGATGACAACCCAAGAAAAATGTTTAGGGATGTGGAGAGAGCATGGACAGTGATGTCTGGCTCAAAGTGTTAGAAAAATGTTGATCTGGATGTTCCCCAGTGACCAGAATTGTGAATGTGATTGCTGACATTATCACCTTCAAAAAAAGCTTAGATTATTTTAGAAGGGGGAAGGGAAAAAAAATCCCTCCAAATAGCTTTTGGCGACTCATTTTGTTAACGTATCCCCAGAGGCTAGTGTTTTAAAGGCATGACAATGTTATTGAAAGAGGCATTACTGCAATTAGGGGAACATGACTGCTTAAAGGTGTCCTGCAATATGCCTTAGAGCATGACATCTACTGGGCTGCTTCTTTGTGCTCCACAAACCCAATTCTCAGATATTTTGCAGTATTAACCCTCATTAGAAAGTAAGTTACACAGAGAACATATCTTCAAAATGTACCTTTTCTTTGTAATGGTGTTTTATAGAATTTTAGGCTTTTGCAAGCTGATTTTTCAGACATGCTAAACATTTTATCTCTCATTAAAGTATTTTAGGGATGGAGAGATATCATAATTTTGAAAAACAAAAATCCAAAATCCTGTCTAAACTGTCATGGATTACAACTTTATCATTGCCTTAAACATTTTTTTTTATAATTGATAGAGTTTGCACTATCTCTGCTAAAACTGGAAATTATATATATAAAACAAAGGACCAAGAAAAAAGGATGTACAGTCAGAGGCTCCTTCACAAATATGGCTCTGGGATATGCAGCTGAGAACAGGATGTTCACACAGGCACAAAATCCCAAGTAGCATGTATCATGAAACACTTCCTGTTAGGTCAGAGTTACACTGCTGATTCATTAAAATACAAAGCGCTGCACTCAAGACTTCAACTTTCAAATGCAATCTTCTGAAAAATGGACCATTGTGGCTGAAAAAGCATGAAGTCCTGTCCTGTCTTCTATACTCCTCTCCCCTCCCAAGTTTCTTACAAAGTCTTCCTATGGGAAAAGTAATAAGAAGATAAGCAGAATTCAAGCAGAGAACCTTGAAATGCAGCAAATAATTAATCTCAATAGAACAGAGTATCCATAAGAGATCTGAAAAGACCATCAGATAATTAAAGTGATACATGATTGGAAAACTATTTCTGACTGTGTCAATTAGCCATCTGTTAAATGTTTTAACAGAAACTAATGAAACTGCAGTGAAAAGAGAAAAAAAAAAACCAACAAAAAAGATGTCTCCAATTTACTAGACCTATTGTTTCACAAATGCATTCCCCACTGTACCTCAGTGTGCTAAAACACTTTAAACGTCTTGCTCTCATCAGGTTCTTGCATAAAGGATCCCCTCTGCTCCTTAGGTGCTTTTTGACAAGTGTAAGATTCCTCCTTGCTAACCAGCCTCAAATCTCACTGAAGCTAATGGGAAATCAGGACGGTCCTTCACCAGGCAGGTTTTGGCCCAGAGGCACAAATGAAAATACTTTCACCATCTTTATCGTGTCCAGGAGATGAAAGGAGAAATTTCAGTGGCGCTTAGCACTGGCCTTGTAGGCCTCATATTCTGCACTTTTTCCAGGACACGGAAATCCCATGTGCCAATTCCTCTTATTTTTATTGTAGCTGATGAAAGTTCCCAGCATGGAGAATCATGAGAGTCTAACTGCCAAAATTCCCTTGCGAAAACCCAGCCTCTAAAAAATCAGTTTTCCCTTCAGAAAGAATATTCTACACTGTCCATGACTGCTAGGGTGTCCTGCTGAACACCAGTTCCAAGACTCTTTCTGTATTATCCTCACATGAAGTTGTAGCATTACCTCCTGCCAGGGTGTTCTGCAGTGATCGCTACATTTCACTGAGGTTTAAAGCAGAAAAACTTTTCTGTAAAAAGCAAGGGAGCTGCAAAATTGAATAGCCACCTATTCCATGAAAAGAGGGACTATCAGTGGGTGCAGTAAAGCTTGAAATGCCTTGCTTTTTAAGATCAGCCATTTATTTTCCTATCAGTTATATTTATATGTAGCAGCAGGCAGCCAGAAGCTCACTGGAGCTGGACAGGAAATTTTTTACATTAAAGTTGTCAAAAATCTTTTAGTTATCCCAGTGTCATCAATAGAAAAATTAGGACCATGGCTCCCCTAGAAAAATAAACAAGATCAGGACTCAGGCATTGGCTTTCAGCACAGGCCAACTATCCTTTTTCCAAGAACAGCTCAAATAAAGTAACAAAGACTTTCTTCTTCAATTCCTTGGGATGTCCTCAGAGGGGATGTTCACTGCAGTTTGTATTTCTTGTTCTGTGTAATTTGCTGAAAAATCTCAGCTGTACCTCTTCAACACGGTCATCAATTGGAAACATCAATTGCTCTTAGTGGGTGAACCGCCCTTCCCACGCTCTGCAGGGTGCCGGGACAGGGCAAGAACCCCCTGAACGCCTGTGGTCACTCCCTCTAAACTGGGAGTCGTTCAAAGTCTGCTGTAGCAGCAGCAGGCACAAACCATGGTCGAAATGGGCTATTGCATGGTGTCCCAGTGCATCGGCCCTCCCCAAGGCCACAGCTCAGGGTGCTCAGCGTTGGTGAGGCAGAGGCACTGGGGCTTCAGTGCCGCCCTCCCGGCCGTGCCCAGAGCCGCGGTCCGAGCCTGGGGAGCTCCGTGCAGCGCGCGGCGAGCGAGCGGCTCCGGCCTGTGATGCCTTTGTGGCACACACCTTGGGCCAAGTGTCACAGCTCCAGCTCCAGCTGCCTTTGAAGGTGCAACCCTGATCCCATGCCAGGGAGCAACCGCAGGGAGCAGCTGAGGGCTGTGCGTGTGTGAACGTGAGCGTGAGCGTGTGTGTGTGTGTGTTTTGAAAAGCATTAATATGTCTGGCTGTTGGCGGGAAAATGACTTGTTAAATTGCTCAGAGGAGGCCTGGGCCCACCTATAGTGAGACTGGAGCAGAGTATAATCACAGAGAGTGTAACTGATGGGAAAAATGTGCTGGGTTTACTGAGTGTAATAGATGCTAAGAGGTACAACCTGCTGTGTAGTTTAACAGCTCCTATTAAACCCCCAGACAAAGCATTTGCTGGGACTGTGGAAATTCTACGAAATCGCCTGTCCCAAAAGTCACTGGTGAACACAAAGCATTTCTCTTTTTATAAATTGAATCATAAAAATAAAAAATAGAAAAAGAAATTTCTGAATATGTGATTGGTTAATGAAATTAACAGAGTGGTACTAGTTTAACAGAGTTTAATGATGCTCTAAGGAAAACACAAACTGAAGGTATTAAATAAAACAGCGACTGAATGAAGCTGACTTGATCTGTTCTGTGCTACAAATTGTTCCAGCAATGGAGACAACTACTAGAATGCTAGGGTGCTCTGACAGCATCTGGTAGTCTTTACAGCAGATAAACTGGTGGTGAGGCAGACAGCATAGGCGGCTCTTCGACTATTCTTTTATTTTCCCTTCTTCTTGTGGTAAATAGTCTTTAAAGAATGTTCAAGCACAAGAAAAACATTGGAAAAAAAACCGACAAGAAAAAGAAAAGAACAACTACCGTCTCAGGAGGGGCAGAGCAGAGGATCCCAAATCACTTTCTGGAGATTTTGGAGAAAAATGTAGCAGCTCTACACTCAATTAAGAGGCATTTGGACTTTGCAATTAAAGGAGTAAGCCTTAATGCAGAGCTAATTTCACAGTCTGCTGCTTGTAACTGCAATAAAAGCATCAGAGACTGCTCAAAACCATATCTGGATGTGACTTCAGCAGTGCTAAACCACACACAAAGGAAATCCTTGCTGCACTGACCCTGTTGCTACATAGAATGTAAAAAATCCCCCAAAAAACAAAAAGCTGATTCTGCTAAATACCTGAGAAACCAGTTGGCAATATCCAGCTCTGCAGCTGGGTGTATGATTTGCTACTGTGAGAGGCACTACTCTCATAGAGGTAGAGCCAGCCCATGGGAGCATGTTGCTCCAAGGTTCCACTGGCTGGCATCAGGGACATCCTCCCATCCCCTGGGATAAGGCTGCACCTCCCACAGATTGCCCACATCTGCTGCCACCAGCAATGCAAGAGGTCTCAACTCCTGTGGATGAACGATAGCAGAGAGGAGCCATTTTCAATATGCAGAAGGATCTCAATGAGAAGCCGATGACTACTGCAGCAGAAATTTGGCAGAGTTTAATGGTATGGAAGTTAACGGTTGTGCATTGTGGTGAAAGAACCCATGCTAGGCATATGGAAGCATAATAAATCCAGGATGAACAGAAAATCTTGACCACCAGACAGTTACGGGATAACTGAGTAGCTTGTCACTCTGAGAGCACAAAACATGCCCAGACAGTCCATACTACACCAGCACTTTGAATGTGAAGTGCTGGTGCTACCAGGCAAGGAAGGCCCTGGCAGATCTACCAAGTCTATTGTTCTGGGCTGGTGATGGCTGCTTTTAACAGAACTCTAAGCCTCCAGGGAACTGGTAGCTTTTCTCCACTGACCTTTCTGAAACCAAGTGCGCCAGCTGCTCTCAGAAATTATAAATGGCTTGAACTTGGATCATTCCAGTCAGTCTCTCTGACATCCCATTGATATTGAACTAACTTATTACTCAAGAAAATAGGCCTGAAAGAACATCCTGAAAGAACATCATTTCATGAACCATTATTGAGGCAGTGAGTCTCATGATGGAAAAGCTTGATTGTGTCACTGTAGGAAAACATTCTTGCCAGCCACAGGAGTCAAGGCTTCTACTTGTGCCTGTGGTTTTTACTGGGTTTTTGCTTAGCCTTTGCTTGAATATGCAAAGAGAGGGACTGTGCATCCCTCAAGTGCCTCACAGCACCTCAAAATGCATTTTGGGTACTAAGCAGCAGAAAAATAACTAAATTTATACCCTTCCTTACATCATGTACCCAAAAAACAAGGGTTCTATCCAGTCTATTTAATCTCTTTTATTTCCTGCTCCTTCCACAGACAGAAGACTAGAGACATCTACCACATCATTTACACTGCACTGACTATTAAGTTTAATCCACCAGATCCTAGGAAGTTCTTTGATCTCAAAGGAACATTACAAAAAGTCCTTCCCTCAAAAGCCTACTGCTCCTAGAAAGTGCTGATCCTTGGACTAAGTTGGAGCTTGCATGAATTTGGTTGTGAAACAAGATTTCACAGCCCTGATAGACATTGTTATTTCTACAATGACATTGGTGGATCCACTTCAGATAATTTCCAAGAATTACGCCATGCTGAATTTAAGCTCTCATACTTTCTCCTCGGTGCCTGGAAGCACTGACTCACTAAGCAATCGCGTCCTTCAGTCCTTTATATATTTTCATTTTCTTTTTATCCCCATGTGCAGAAAACAGTCAACAGTACATTGCATTCTAGCCTCTTCTGTATTTGTACATTGGAGTGATCTTCCCTTTGTCTAAAGGTCAGATTACATTAGCAGTTCACATTCCTGGTTAAACATGCAGGCAGATGTTTTCTTCAGGGGGCAGATCATGTAGGAGGAGGCATCGTTTTCTCCTCCGGTCTTCAGTCAAACTAAACTTGTCATCTTCAGCTGTGTAAACGTGCATCTTAACTGAATGGCATGTGCTTCATTTTGGATTAACATTTCAATGAACTTAAAACCATTTGAGGGTCTCTTATCTCTTTTCTTAAATCCTGGTATGCTGAAATTAATGGCAGGTCTGCTGTTAACTTCAGGAAATGGTACTGGAACTTCTGCCTCCCCCTCAGCTCAAATATGGTTCAGTCATGAAAAATGGAAATACATTTCACTCTATTTAGCCAGGACACATTCTGAAATGCAATTTGGCGCTGAGGAAATAAGTCTGGGTCATGAAATAGCTATGTATGTAGAAAAGAAATTACTTTTGCAAAGCTTTCATCTTCACTTTAATTAGACTAAAAACCCAAGACTGTGACAGGTTTTCTACAGAGCTGGAGGTCCTTGTGGACCCAGCCTTCAGCTGCACATGAATGTTTCACTTCTACTAATTTTCTATTATTTTCTGTGAAATCTGCATCCTCAAGCTTCGATTTTCAAGGTCTAGTAGAATAGGCTATGCCCTGGACAAGGAACTTAATGCAAACGTTTCAGCTGGGAGAACATAGCATAAATGCAGCTTTCTGAAACATTTCCTTGTAATTTATAGCAAAGTGAAATTTGAAATTATGAAAAAATATTGTAAATAAAGCAGTGTTCCCTCCAAACAATACTCCCACAATATCACGAGCTCTGAAGGCTGATTTTTTTTGAAGAATTGGGGATGCTTTAGCACGAATTCCCTTGTGTCTAATCTGAGTCAGGATGTAGTCTCTGGGCCTGCCACATCACCTCTTCTCTGGGTGTTAAAAGTATTCAGCCATAAATTAAATTAGCAGCAGGGTCTACTGGTGGCTTCTTTTAGTTCATTCATTTGTGACACAGTTGTCACATATCACTGCCACAGTAGACGGAGAAGAAAGCTGGGGTTTGGACAGATACTTAGAGTCAAATGACTCTGTGGGTGTGGTGGGGTTTACAGTGACATTGCAGGACTACCTGTACTACCATTTGCTAAGAATATTGACACATCCCAACAGATCTCATTTTGCTAACAGCTCTCCAAAACTATGAACTGAATATTCCAAATGGTCATCTGTGATTGGGTGAATCTTCTAATAAACAGTTGAACATAAAGGCATCAGGCAGCAGAACACGTATCCAGATCTATATCTACAGACAAGATCAGCCTAGGAAAAAAAATAGTCAGCTCTGCTTCTCTGGAAGGAAGTGGTGACTTTTTCTTTTAAAAATAAAGGAAGCTTGAGTACCGTCACACTGAGTGACCCATCCCCTCTTATGTGGCCTTTCTACCAGAGTTAGGTCTGCTCCTCTGAAAGCTTGCCCAGACTAGCTAAGCTTTCAGAAAAAGGCTGTTCCTGTAGGCAGGAACTTTTTACTGGATCAGTTGGAAGAGTGCAGGGCTGCTGAGCATGCTCACGTTGCTCTCAGCTCACACAGGTGTCACCACTCAGACAATGAACATGTCTCAGCTCTGCCCTGCTCCCCTGGCTCCTCCAGTGCTCCTGTGGCCATCCGCCAGGGAATCCCTCTGGAAAAGGAGGAGAAAGTCCTCTGATGTGATCCTAGCGTAGCCAGGTGGAAAGGAAAGAGGCACATTATGGCAGCAAGATGTTGCCTGTAAGATCACTGGCAAGTGGAAAGGAAATGTGGGACTACTGAGGCAAGAGGCGTGGTCTGAGAGATGGAAACAAGGAAGGAAGAATAGATCAGAAGAGGATTTAGGAGGGAGAATTTGAGGTGAGTTGGAAAGGAAGTCATAGCTGGAAGGTGAAATCTGAGAAAGAGATCCTGGGATATTTAGGTAACAAGGACAAATTTGTCTTTCTCAGCTGCAGCTCTTTTCCCAGTCTCAGAGTCAATCACTCAAAAATTAAGGATTTGGCAAAAATGTTATCTTGCAAACGAAAATACTGCAACTCTGTGGGAAAAATACTATGTGTTCAAGTAATTAAAGTCTGCATCTTGATATATATGTAAGGTAGGCCAAATTTAAATTGTGCAGACAGTAAATATTGTTTTTTAAATTAAAATATAGAAACATTTTATGACCTGATGACTTTTTTTTTTTTGTTTTATTTAGGGGGAATAAAATTGTGGAAATATGTAGAGCAGCCAAAACAATGAGACAGAAAACACTAATACTGGAAAATATTCAAGCAGTGGATCAAAGTGACAAGATATTATCTCAAGAGACGCACAGGCTACCAGAATTTATTTCTCTGTCGTTTGCAAGTTCATAATATTTTTTTAAATATATTTTTCTTTTTTTTTTTTTTCCTGGAATCTGATCAAATATCTGTGGGGATAAATTTTAAGTCACAACTCCATTTCAGTGACTAAATACTGATGATGTCTCTCTTAATGACTCAGTTTTCTGTTATTTCAAGAGGAAGTATGTGTCCATTCATGATAAGGGAAAAAGTCTGAATTTTGCAGAAATTTCTCAAGTCTGTAGAGTGCTATTACATCCAGCTCCAGACTAAACAAACACACACAGAGCAACAGATGGAATTAAGGTCTAAGGATATCAAGTCCACTTATATCAAAGGAACTGTTTCTTCAAATGCTTTGGATCAGACCTCACATTTCCATTGGAAAAACCTGCACAGCCCATTGTATTAGGAACATCTTAAGGGAAGATGTTGCTTTGTGAACATTCATGCTTTAAATTTGCTGTAATTGCTGTATATCAGAGGTAGCTTTTGTTAGCTTCCAGCAACATTTCTTTGTCTGAAAAAATGGTAAAAGGACAAGTTTCCTGATTCCTAGAAGAACTGGTCAGAGAGTCTGTGATGGCAGACTCTGGAAGCAGCAGCTGAGCCCTGGCCTTGCTCTTCCCATGGAAATAAAATGGAGTTTTGCGGCTTTTACTTCAACGAAAGATAATTACAATGATCCTGAGGATCTGTAAGAATTGCACCCTCTGCCCAGCACTCCTTGGCACACACTGCCAAGACAGTGCCTTCCCACTTCCTTATAAATGCTTCTCTTTACCACTGAATACTATATTTATTACGGTTAATGGGGTTTCATATTTGGGGCCAAATTCGGTTTTGATTTACTCTTTGTCCTTTTCCAGGAAGAATCTCACCACGTTGAGAAGCACCTGATTCATGGGTGAGCTCCTCCAAGCAAGCAGCCCCAATCCCCAGCAGGATGGAGCACCAGACCAGAGCACTCCCCGGAACCAGCTCCTGAGTACCTCCGCAGAGCAGCTCATTTTTGTGTGACAGGGGTGTCAGCATTTGGCCAAGAATATCGCAGTCCCCAAGCTGCACAGTGTCAGACACAGCAATCTCGTGGTTTTTATCTACAGTGCCATTATTTTCCCTTTCTTTATGTTTGCACAGTGAATTAAGTTATTCTGGAGCAAAGCCAGCATCCTTCTCAGACTATATCTGAATATATTCCCATAGACTGTCTTTGTATTTTGAGGGAAAACTAGACCAAATCTGCAGCTTTCTACTCCTTTAATTATTAGTTTAAAGAAGAGGCTATCTTGCTACTCTCTTGGATAAACCAAGTTTAGAAATGCCAGTGGGAGTTTGGCTCTTCTATCTGAAGAGAAGAAAATCTGAGATATTTTTTTTTTAATTAATGTATTTTCTTTTAATTTGTGGATTTGGCTTCTATCTTAAGTTCCAAAAGCAGGTACTCTTCTCCAAAATATGCCCTTTTCATTGATTTTAATTCATTTGCTGGAGGATTAGAGGTATCAGACCTTTGTCTTGCCCTGTTTGATAGTGCCTTTGGTGTTGAAGCAATCAGTGAGCCTCTGTGGCTTCACAGAATCACTGAACTGATCAGGTTGGGAGGGACCACGGGGCATCATCTGGTCCAACCTCCTTGCTCGAGTAGGGTCATCCTAGAGCGCAATGCCCAGGATTGCATCCAGATCATTCTTGAATATCTCTAGGGAGGAGCCTCCACAACCTCTCTGGTTCCAGTGTATGGTCATTGGCACAGTAAAGTTCTTCCTCACGTTCAGGCGAAACTTCCTGTGCAGGGAAGGGGTCCCTCCACAGCCCCCTGCACCTGAGCTGGGAGTGGCTGCTGGGCTGGCTGTGGTAACAGCAGGCTCTGCCTCTGCACGTGGGCTGCCGCAGGAACAACCTCTTCAAGCCTGAAGATCAGGTCTCTCCTTAACCCTCAAGGGACTTCAGCAGCATTTATGCCTGTTTATTGTAAACATATGTTGCAAACATTATATGTAATTTTTGTATTGCAGTTGATAGCTTTAGTGAGTAATTATTCGTTGGAGAAGCTGCTCTTTGAAGTCAGGGCTTGAAACCACAAACAGAGGATGTGTGCCCAGCCACTTGCAGGAAAATAAACAGAGAGGCCCGTTCTGCTGTGCCACCTTTAACAAACATGCAGCACTATTCAGGGCTTTTAAAAGAAAACAACAGAGTTCCTCCTGCCACCCAGTAAAAAATGTACGTTTGCAATCGCGTCTTGTTTTGCATATGATTGGTAGCATACTTTTAAACTGCTGTAAGTAATAAAAATATATATGTGCAAGTTGGCTATAAGAAATGCCAAAGTTTCACCTAATAAAATTTTGGTATGCCTCAATTTTCAAAGTAAATTTGATTTATTTGAGCCACCAGCCATCTGATGACAGCCTTGTGTTTTTTATATGAGTCATGTCCCAAGGGGTCTAGAATATGCCAATAGTGTATCTTGGATTGGATCCAGTGTCCGCAAACAGGTTTTCATTAGACTTTGATGCCAGTTGCATTGGGGAGCAGAGAGGCTGCTGAAAACCAGCTTTACTTTGGGATCGTTTCTTTCTTTTTGAAAAAATAACAAAGATCTTTTTTAGAGAAGCTTTACGCCTCCACATTGTAGGTGTATGGCAATATTTTAGGGAACAGTAATCTGTTATTGCAGGTGGTCATGCTTCAAGCACTTCCGTATTTTGAGAATAGATCAGACAAAGTGCAACAACTTTTATTGAAAAATTGCCGAATTTGTAAATTAGAAACATATTTTTCTGTGGCTAAGATTAAGTTAGCATGTATTACAGTCACTGGGACTTCTCTGAAGCACTAAGGGGAATAAAATTACATAGAATATTCCACATATCCTGGGTTGGGACTATGGGCATACAAGCAGGCACCTCAGTCACCCAGTTCTAGATCCGGATGTTTAATATCTGCGGTAATACCATAGTGCCTTTGGACTGGAGGTCTTTGACAGGCAATGCATACCTCCCTTCCCCTTGTCCCCCCCAGTGTGGGCATTGCTGTCTCCCAGATGATGTGGGAAGGCAACAGGAACTGGATTTAAATTCTGGGAAGAGCCATTGCTGTGTATTGCCTTTCTGCGGTCTCTGAAATAGATTCAGGGGTATCACATTCAGCCTAAAAAGTGGAGCCTGGCCTGCCTTCCCCTTCCTGTAAGGTAACCTCACTTTGAAATTTTGAAAATGACAGGAGAGTAAATGAGAGCGGATGAAATCCTGAGAGACTCCTGGAGATACTGGTAGGTGCATACAGCAGTCCAGTAAAATAATGCCTTTGAGGCAGTTAGATTTGTATTCACTGCTGATAATTCTGTATGAATTCATACAGCCTTGGCCTATATGTCTCATTCATAGCAGAAAAAATAATGAGAAAAAAAGACAGAAGTATTAATTAAGAACCTTTTTCTTTCATAATCCCAGAACACTTCTGACCCTTCTTGTCTGAAGTTGTCATGAGGTAAAAAACTTTGTGCTTCTTTGGCTGGACACCGCTGTTGACAAGGAGAGGGAATGGGCAGTGATTCATCCTCTGCAGAGCCATGCAACGCCAGATGGCAGCAGGAGGGAGGGACAGATGGAGGCAGGCTTTTATCCTGTGGGCTGCACCCCTACCAGCGAGGACAGGGCGAGCCCTGTGGCCAGGTACCCCTCCCAGCTCCCACCATGCAAAATTCTATGTCTCTGTTCTCACTGTGCAGCCTTCTCTCCCTGAGTCTGCTATGGAGGCAGAATTACACCAATGCTGGAGATCCAGCATCGCTAGGGTGGAAAGCTGCATCCCCTTCCCATGGGGAAGAATGGTGAGGGAAAGAGTGTCCTTGCTCTTCTTCAGTGGAGCCGTGCCACACCTTGACATAGGCCTAAGGGGAAGAGTGAGCCCTTCTCAGCTGAGGAGTTCCATGTGTCTGCTAATCTGACAGAGCTGCAAGACCAGAGGCACTCCTGGATAGCCTCTGGTTGCTTTTGAAACTTTCCCTCAGATAGCATTTTCTGAAGGTAGCACTGCACAGGGCAAGGAAGGAGGTGCAGAGCTTCAGGTGCCAGGGAGAGCCAAGCTCACCTTCCATCTGAGACCATGAACAAACAGTTTGGGCAGGGGCTATCTGTGAACCATTCACCCCAGCACCTCTGCTGCTCCTGGAGACAAACAGGCCTCCCCAACAAGCTACTCCTTCCTCCCTTCTCTCCCTTCTGAACTTGGTATCTCTGGCTTTTACCCTCAGTGACAGGCAGCCTCAAAAATCATGTTTCCCCTCCTTGGGAAAGCACAGAAAAATGTGTGCAGCACAGTCTGAGAGTCGGGCAGATGTGGGTTGATGAAGGCCATATATATCTACTACAGACAGGACCAGGAACCTCACAGTTTTGTCCCAGCGGCTCTCTAAAGATGCCCTGTGACTGAGTCCAGCCCACAGCAGTGTCTGAGCACCTCTCTTCTCACTGACTCCAACCAGACACAACGCTGCTCAGGGTGTGCAAGCCTGACAAGTCTCTGGAGTTTCTATTTTGCGGTGCACAGTGCTGATGGTGCAGGGAAGACTGGAGCACTAAGCAACATATATTCAATACTTTTTGGTGACATGTGTTATCTTCCAGTGGAATGAACAACTCCCATAATGCAGGTTACTGCCAAATGCTCGTTTTGTAATTTACAGGTAGCATTAAAGCATGGTATGGATTTTCTTCTTTCTACTACTCCTTGGTTTCTAATCACATCAATCCTTGCAGGAAAACAATGTGCCCTCCCTCTCACTTGCTGCAGCCAAGCAGCTGCCCAGTACCAGGAGACACTGGTTGTGTTGCTGTGATTATCCTCCGCTACACACGCCTTTTAAATTCTGAGTTCTTGTCTGTGCTGCTTACGTTTTTTCCTCAAATTATCTGGTTTCACACACTTGATGCTTGCAAACAGAATCCATGCAAATACCCCAGTAGTCATTAGTCATGCTTGGTTACACTTTTCAACAACTTCTCGGTGTGAACCCTGAAAGGCCCCACTCTGTTTTTCAGCTTTTAAAGCTTGCAACTGGTAGAAGTGAAGGACAGATTTCTGGTGTGTGTTTATTTGGCCTCTTAATTCCACTACATTTTCATGGGAAAGAAATATTTCTGTGAATTCGTAGACACCTACAGAGCACAACGCTTAATTCATTTTGATGTTCAAAATAAAAGAAATTGGCTTTATTTTCACATGTAAGGTTTTCCTTCCGGCTGTGTTGAAAGCCTTTGAAAAGCAGCCCCAAGGAGATGCAAGATTTCCTCCCGGACAGATGTGCTTCCAAATTTTTCTGAGGGTGGAAACTTTACCAGCATCTGCAAGAGGAGAGAGACTAGGATGCAGGGCTTGCCAGACAAGCTTAGGAAAAACACTGTTTCCATAGTTAACTGAAGAAGCTGTATTAAAACCTGAGGTGAAGACTGTGCCAACTGCACCCACCCATAATTTACACTGTGAGAGATTCTGGTCTCCTTATATTATGCTCTACTTAACTTGCAAAGAGAGGAGCAAAAGGTCTGAAGTTAAACTGGTATAAATAGGTCACATAAATCCAAAAAAAGATTCAGTACCCCCTTGTGTGTGAATGTAAAGCACCCTCCAAGAGGAGATCTTTCAGAGTGCCTCGAGTACACATTGGACCAGCTTACTCCTGGCTTGAACCTTAATAGATGTGATGCAAGTGGGCTTAAGACTGCTTGAATGAGACCAAAGCTGATCTAATGCACAGCACTCCACACAGTGTTCTGAATGTGATCCAGTCTCTACTGGCAGAAGTTGTGTGTGTATTCCTTTCCTCAATTTATAGCCCTCCATTGCAGTAGAGGCAGGCACCATCCATAAAACTAAAACCATCTTCCATCACCAGTCCCACTGGTGGCCCTGGGGCTCCTGACAGTGCCACTTCCCATGCAGAGTTCTTTCCCTGCTCCATTGGACTCTGCCGGTTCTGGCTTTTATTCCATTCCTCATTCTGAGGAAGCAAAAGGGAAACTTGAGGATTTTTTTTTTTTCTTTTTGTCAGAAGCCATTTTCGTCCATCCCAAGCAGACATACCATGACATTATTTGCCCAGATATTGCCACCTGGCTGCTCCTTCCTTCTGGTTCAGCTTGCCTCAGCCATCTCCTCAACTCCCAGATGGGATGATGAGTGATGCCAGCTCTGTGTCTGGAGCCAAACACTCACTGTTCCTCTCAGCTTTGCACCCTTTCTTTCTTGTGGCCCGGGTGCTGTAGAAATAGAGGAGGGATGTTGATATTTCTCAATACACTGTGTATGAGGAATAATTTCAACTTTTCCTATAGATTTCAAAGTCAGCTAAAGCACTTTTCTGTTGATAGCTTGTTCTTTTTATTTTTATTCTTTCTTTTTTTTTCTTTTTTTTTCTTCAGTACCGATTAAAGGATTTATGCCACCCTTTAGGAAAGCCTGTTTCCCTTTCCCAACGTGAAATATACACCTGTGAAATTTGTGCTTGCAGAAATTGCTTGGATTTGTATTGTACTCACAAAAGTTTTTTGCTCCTTGCTCAGTGGATTCCAGAAACAAGTGTTAGTGCAAGATCAGCTCATCGACTTGTTTTATAACAAGGCATAAAATGACTATGGGAAAGGATAGTATAAAACACATCTATGTAAGAAAAAGTGGCTTGAAGAATAACTTAAAACTCTGATTTCCTTCCTCCTGTCTAAATCAATGAGAATTATATATTTCTTTTAAATCAATCAAACCCCATAGAAAATAAACCTTTTCCCAATTGCTTTTTTGACTCTTGTTCTCCAAAACAAAAGAAAACGTTAGACAAACAGGGAATCATTGACCAAGTGTGATCTTACTAGAGGTGTTACAAGGAGAAGCTGACCTAGCTGTGTCCAGAAGAAAAGATTAAGATAATTTAAAGATAGAAGAAAAGAAGACAGAGTCAGACTTGTCTCATCAGTACACAGCAAAATGTTGAGAGGCAATGGGCACAAATTACAGTATGGCAAATTCCCATTAGCTATTAGGTGAATTTGTTCACACTGGGGATGGTAAAACTGTCCACAAGGTTGCCCAATATCCCCTTGAACATTTTCAAGATGCTGTAAAGCTGGACACAGGTTGAAACTCTTGGGTACAAGGGTAGCCCATGTTTTTCAGCAGTGCAAATGTCACTGGACTGTTATTGCCCAGTGTATAAAGGTTTGTCCAGGCAAGAACTGACCACTTGAGTCAATGAAATTACATGGGATGGGTGTGGGAAGGTAGGACAGAGAAGCAGGAAAGCTCTGGAGAATTAGCTCATGGTACTGAGTGCTGCCAGGGAAAGTGAAGGATGAGGAGTTAGAAAATTTATCTTCCTCTCCAGAAGTATTTAGCTCCTTATATATACTCTCAGGCAGCCAGCTTGGCTTTAATGGGCTGTGGCATAGGCAACAGAGGCAGCAGAAGCAAGACTAATTTATGACCTTCTGTCATATTCAACCTCGAAGCAACAACAAGCTATTTCCTCTTCCTGAAACTGGCCCTTGCTCATTTAATATTATTGTACATTAAATTTTCTTCCTAGGGATGAATTCTGTATGAATCTGTATCATCCTGTTAAGTGAAGATTTTGTTGATTTATACAGCTCTTATTGGCATAGGTCTAATGTTGAGTGCCACTCTCTTCCTGCTCTGGTATCAGCTCAGAAATGCAGAAGCAAGGAAGTGCTAGTGGCAAAATCCCTGGTGGACCTGCTTGTGAAGGCCCTCTGCTTACCTTTCCCCATGCTTGTTCTGAAATAGGCTGAATCTGGTGACACTCAAATGCACTGAAAATTCCGTCTCCATGCTAGCATTTAAGAAGACAAATTAATTGCTAAGGCAAGAGAACATTTAGACATCCATTCTAGTATCCGTTGTAGTAGACTCCAGGAAAAGTTTTTGGACTTCACCATCAAATGTCATGCTAATCCAATAAAAATCAACATTTTGAAATATTTTTAGCTCTTCAACATGGAAAGGCCCAGCTTTCCAGAAAACTGGATTGTCTGAATGGGCCTCCTCTATGTCAATCAGATAAGACAGCCATGAGCTGAAGAATCTTAATTCAAGCCTTCAATGTCTGTTGATGTTTTGCATTAGAATTATCCTCAGATGTGAAGCACTGTGGCCATAACAGTGATTTATTGATTTAACCCCAAGTTAGCAAGTCTTAAATTTCTCTGAAACAAAAAATGACTGGTTGTCCCAATTGTACTTCATTTTCAATAAATGGGTATAAAAAGGGAGAGTTCTGAGTCTAGATCTAAGATATCTTGTTTATATGATAAAAACAATGTCTGTGGATTTGTGTTGGCCTGGAAACAGGCATTGACATGAGAACCTTTTCCCATACAACAACTTATTTATTTTGAGATTATTTTTAAACAATCACAGCATTCGTTCTCTATCCAAGGATAAGACAAAAATCACTCAAAAAATTTTTCTTGATGATGTCTGCTTTAGCTGTTTCTTACACGGTATTTCTTAGAAAGGACTGATATCTGTTTCCAGTAAATGTCCCACAGAAGGGACTGGACCGATAATTTGGGAAACTGCTTCACCTTAACTTGATAAGTGTCAACATTTTTATTTAGAATTCATAGGTGTATATTATCCCCACATCTATATCAGCTTACAATAGTGCTAGTTTTCATTCAGGCCTCTTAAAACTCCAGTCCTTCTACCTCTGCATTTCCTCCTACACATTCCCTTGAGATGGACAGGCCTATCTGATTTTTTTTTCTGTCTTTTACCATTACTTTTACTTCTTGAATATGTGAAAGGAGGAAATATATTCTACTTTGCAGCTGCTTACAATATGATTCTCCTTTTTTTTTCCCGGCAGGATTAATAACCAAATTGTCTTTAATTATGTCCTTATGCATCAATTGACAGGAGGAAAAAAACTATCCATGACCATAAATGCTGACAAAACAGAAAAAACCTTCATCAGAATAGTGCTAGTAGGTGCAGAGGCAGGCCAGAACAGCTATAGAAATCAGTAAAATGCAGGAATAAACTGAAACCCAGCTTCTGCCTTTACAGATAAAGACAAAGATGAATTTTCTGTATCAATTTTAAAAATTCTACCTGATATCTCTTTCTTTGAATACATCTCCACTGGCCACTTTAAAGAGAAGGCCCTGGATTCTGGTCTTCAAATGCATATCATGACTGAAGAAAATAGAGGTGGATTTTGAAAGATCTAATTTAGGTAGGAACCTGCCAACAGGATAATATTATCCTTGTGCTTTGAGCCCTGGCTAAAATGTCTGGGATGGATGCACACAGTTAAAATTAGCTTCTCCATCCAATCTTGATTCAGGGCATAGATATTATCTCCACAGTCATATAGGAGATGTTTGGGAGAGCACTCACCCAATTTTTGCTGTATTTCTCAGGCAGTCTAAATCTATGCCCAGACCTTCCTCCTTGGGGATAGACAGGACAACTCAGACAAAAGGAAAATTTCTTATTTCTCTTGATCTCCTCAACTGCCTCTTGTAAGAAAAATATTTGACAAAAATAAAATAGCTGGCAGAAGTATAGAGCTGCTGTCTGGTTTTTGTCCTACTGCTCATGGACATTTGAGCCTTTTTTATTTTCTCTAAGTCGGACACGCCTCTTCACCTAGTACTTTGGAAGGAATGAAAGCTTTTCTTCTGGTAGCACTGCTTTTATCCATGAGCTTAGATTCCTCATAACATAAACTGCAATTCCGCAATTCCCTTTGGCAATTGCTTCCCCCAGCAGTGCTCACCTCCTTGACCATACAGATGTCAGAGATGGAGGAGAGCTCTTGAGCCACAGGAACCTTATGCACGTGCCTTCCTCAGCTCAAAAAAAAACCCACACTCAAGACCAGGGCGGGGAACCCTTTTCTCATGTCTTGCAAAGAGGACATAAAAGGTCAAATTTTGCATTATTACAGTGGTGTAATGCCACAGACCACAGTAGAATAACTTTGAATTTCAATGTATTCTTGTGCAACAAAGCTGGCCCATGACCTCCTCAACTGAAAGCTGGCTGATGACTCCTATCCCATCACCCAAACAAAACACATTAGGAGATGTAGTTCTTGGTTTGGCTTTGGGAATGAGAAGATAAAACACTTTCTTGTCAGAGTGGAAATATGCAGTATAACACAGTTAAATTTAAGAAAATGAGGAAAACTGAAGCGATTGAACTGAGATGCCTTGACAGGATTTTTCAACATGACACATTATTTTATGCATTGGTAGAACTCTGTAATTCTGATAAATAATGATCTAAATAATATCAACAGGAGTCACCATTGATTTTTTCCAAATTGCCACTGGAATTGATTCAGACAGCCAATATTTATAGCTCTTCAGCAAAGATTGAGGTCCTCAGGCTGCCATACAACCACTCACATCTGCTGTTTTGCTATAAAGAATTATAAAACCTTCTAGTGCAGCCAACCAGCATGACTCCAGAAAGGGAATCTGGGCAATACTGAATAGACTACAGTCTAGGATGCCAAACACTGCATTGGCCTGCAAGCTGGACTGCTTCCCTGCCCTGCTCTCAGGCTGCACAGAACTCAGGGCTGGGCATCCCATCTCATACTTGGAGGCTTTTTACTCCCCCTTTTCCTAGATGAATTGCAGAAGGATAAGAATACTTAAATGGAAGGTGAATCACCCCTACACTCAGCCAATTTAATAAAGCAGAAAATATGAATGAAACAGACCCTTTGACTGGTTCTGTATGGGGATTTAAAAATCAGAAGTGAAGCACTGGGCTTGGCATTCAGCTGGGAACCAGCAACATATGGAACAGGGCACCTGGATGACGTGCTTTTGGCAACCCAAAATGGGACATTTGCTTTCTGAGCCATCTGGAGCCTCTCTCTAAGGCCAGTGATTTCATTACTTAGCAATGCCAGTGATTCATCTGTTCTTAGCTTTGTGGCTCACTACAGGTGATGAGCTGGAACAAGCTCCTCTGCAATAGTGGCTGTTTCTTGAATCTAGCAGCAGCCAAGTGGGAAAGGCACCAAGACTAGGAGACCCTTTGAGAACTGGCCCTTTGATGCTTTAGGACACCAGGGTTAGAGATACTTACATTCCTAACTTCTGTGGGAGTCATGAAGCCCAAACAACAGCCTGAATCTGGGCCAAATATCTCTGGAACATTTGCTCTGCTTGTGGCATCTGCCCTTTTTAGATATGTGAGCATATTACACCTAAAAATTATCCTGGAGGATGGATATCTGATATCTGTATCATACTGGTGTTAATTGAAAAGATCACATGCAGGGGAAAACTAACAAGGAGGTACTAGCCTGTGTACTAGGGTGAAACCAGTGAACAGCATTCCCTGCAACCTCCCAGAACACAGCACACCTTGTAATAACATCAAAATTATGTCTGAGAAGAGAATGGCAAGAGAGAATTGGTAAGGCTCAAGGCTGAATTTCCAAAGCTGGCTCTGCAACTTAAGCCTCGACTATGAACATAAACTTCCTTGGATAGCACCTCAGTGCAAGATGAGTATCTGAAAAGAACAAGGGGAGATGCAGGGCAGCAATAAAGAGCCTTTCGCTCAAGTATTCATGCACAAAATAAAGGTGAACATTGAGATCTATTTTTAGTCTTTTCATAGCCTGATGTAAATATTGAAGCAATATTCCTGGATAAAAATCAGCATGTTGTACCACATACAATGTACAGCCACATTTTCTTATGTTCCTTCCCTGGAAGTGAATTGAAGAACTTAATTTAAATTGCCAGGCAAAGACCTGGGCCCATGCTCTGTGATTTTAGATAGGGCATTTTTAAGGGATAAATTTTGAGAAGAATAAGAGGACCCTCCTCAGCAGAGGAAGATCAGATTAATGAACACATTGAACGTACACAGGTCCATGATGCCTGTACATACATCCATGAGTGCTAAGGGAGCTGGCCAATGTGTTTGTGAGGCCACTCTTGACCACTTCTGCAGTAAAATTATGGCAAATGGGAGGGATTCCTGAGGAAAGGAATAAAGTATACATCTGCTATCTTCAAGAAAGGCAAAGAAAAGGATGTGAGTAGTGAGGCCAGTCAGTTTCACCTGTACCCCAGGGAAAGGATGGAGCAAATAATAGTGAAAATGTTTCCAAAATATTGAGGACAAAAGTGTTATTTGGAACAACAGTATTGTTATTCAATGGACAAGTCATGCTTGACATATGTGACAGCCTTCTATCATGACTTGACTAGATTGATGGATAGGGAAAGAGTGTGAATATTATTTATCTTGATTGAAAAAGGGCAAAAGGGCTTTTGACACAGTGTATCATAATATCCCCACGGACAGGGAGAATGAAGTGCAGCCTAAGTTGGCAGTGAGGGGGACTGAAAACTGAATTGCTTGTCTCAAGGGGCTGGTGGAGAGTAGCAGAGTCCAGCTGGAGGTCAGTCAGGGTTGATACTGGGCCCAGCAGGGCTCCCTGTTCATTAATGATCTGGCTGATGGGACAGAGCATCCCCTCAGCAAATTTGCTAAAGTTACAAAACTGTGAGGAGTTGATACAACCGGGGTTTGTGCTGCCATTCTGTGGGATCTCAGCAGGTTGGAGAAAATGCAGATCCTGGCCTCGGGGAAGAGCAACCCCATGCACCAGGGGAGCCTGGGAGTCAACAGTTTGGCAATCAGCTTTGCAGAAAAAGATCAGGAGGTCCTGGGCGGCACCACTGCGCCAGCTGCATAAGCCAGCAATCTTCCCTTGTGGCAAAGACCAACAGCATATGGGGCCAGGCAGAGGGGGACATTATCAGCAGTCAAAGGAGGTGATATGTTCCCCTTTACTTAGCCCTTGTGAGACCGATCTAGAGTGCCAGGGCCAGTCCTGAGTTTCCCAATACAACAGAGATACTGAGTGACTGAAGGGAATTATGTCACAGAGATGGCTTAGGGACTGGCGTATCTGACAAATTGGGAGCGTCTGAAGAGAGCTGACAGTGTTCAGCACACACATTATCATCACTTTACAGAGCACAGAAAATTACTGACCATATGCTAATGTCCTTTTGTTGACCCTCTGTTAAATTTTTGAATGACTTGACATGGCAGGTGTGTAAAATATATAGGGTTATGTAGAGTAAGTAAGCTACAGTGAACACAGTTATTATTTGAGAAAGAATGAGATTTTAGGATTTGAGGAAAGAGAGGAGGAGTTCATTAGTCCTGGAGTATACAGGGTTTTCCACCTTCCCCTTTAATCTAATCACATCTGTTTTATGACCAATTGCTTGTAAGCATTATCTTCTCTATGAATGCATAATGTCTGCATGACTTCAGCTTCAGACACGACAGCCATAAGGGTGGGGAGGCTTGTTTTGCTTTCTAGTTTTGGGTGGAGGAAGCATCAGCTCCAGCTGAAGGAGTTTATTCCTCATTGGTTTAAGTCTCTAAGAATTGGCTGTTCTGAACAGCACATACCTCTGAGTGCAGTCACAGTTGTGTGAAACCATGTCACTTCTCACTTAAGCACAGACACTGAAGTACTGAGAGAGCCAGTATGAGCCTTTCAATGGTAGGGTTTTTTGAAGGTATTTTTCCACTAGTGACTCAGTAAAACCAAAGTAGTGCTTGAGCTGATTTATATTCTAGAGATCTTGCGAAGGGTTGACCAACTTTTTATTTAACTTTTAGGCCTGTCAGAAACTGAGATCTTATAACCATAAGTTATTCACGGGACAACAGTTTGCACAGCTGATCTCTTCCCTCAAGCATCCCTGAAAATGTCCTGACATACTGAATTGCTTTTGCAAATGGCTAATTATACTTTAAGGTAGTCTTTAGCCATCTACACATTGTGATAAATCTCTGAGTATAAAAAAAGTATTATCTGTACTAGCAGATGAATCTCAGCACACTTTCCACCATGTCCATTACTAATTTGTGTTACACATGATAAAACTGAAAATAACTTGCACATGAAAATTGGTGGCATTAAAAACAGGAGCAAAAGTCACTCAAAAAATCTGCGTGAAGTAATCCCAATGTCAGTTTGGAAAATTACTCATTTTTCTGAGTGCTAGCTATGAAAACTTAAAGGGAGGAAAATTCTGCATCTTTATATTTATTGGCATCCCATGTGAGAATACGCTGTCATTACCCAACAGATAAGTGTTTGAAATCCAACATTGCACTTCACTGGAGCAAGGATCTGACACTTAGACTTTCTTTATAAAGAGAAACAGAAATCATGCAGCTTTCTCCACTTCTTGTAAAAATGGATGGTCTGTCGTTGTGTGAACAGGTATTTGCTAAGTATAAGCATACCTTCATTCTTACCTCCCCCACTCAGCAAGAGAAAATCCCAGCAATGCCCAGAAACACATTTTTCCCAAATATCCAGCCTCTTGTAACTTCCTGAGACTGAGCAATCTCCACTCCCAATAAAAGGCAAGTCATATTTTTAGGCTATTTAATTTTAATGAATGTTAATATGTCACCGATTACAAAATTTCAGTGGTTTTGTACATAAAATGTAAACAGAAAGGAGAAGACCTTTGGGTGAGAAATATCACCTAGCTGAAATATGGTTTCATGGGCTTCACAAAAAAAGATGGAAATAATGGAGAGAAAATTACATTTATCTCAGGGAACAATTATTGTTGTCCATCTACAAATTACCATCATCTTGCTGGACTTTTTTTCTACCCTCTTGGTACTGGCAAGGCGAGTGACTAATATATTTAGTGTTACGAGAACTCTGCAAGGCAATGAGGCAATGACATCACATTACTCAATTTGTCTCTTGTGTCCTCTGAGAAGTCAAAGGTCTCATGTACACTCAAAAGAAAATCAAGTGACCTAGTCAGAAATGAAACCACTTTCCAACATAAACAAAGCCAAAGATCCAGTATTTTTGCAGTTATGACAAACTAATTTGACACTTAACGGTTTTACTCTTGCTTTGAATTAGTAATTTTTTATTTTATTTTGCTGTTAAGTGAAAGAAAAATGCCAAATTGTGTCAGAGTATGAAACCTTTTGGTGTGAGATTTCTCTGTTAGATGATGTTTCCTACACTGATCTTATGCTGCCAACAATTCAAATACCTTTTAATGTGATCTGGCTTTTAATGTAATGTATAGCACTGCCTGCGTTCCATATGTTTACCATTATCCCTAGGCTCATCAGTCCCCTTTATTTTCAATAGAGGCTGTTGTGGAAGGAGGCCGGATTGTGCAGCAACACAGTTCCGGTAGTGAAATTAGCAACTGAACAATATTCCCAGAGAAGTAGTGCTGTTCACTTCTGGCCATAAGTCTGCTTTTGACACTAAAAAATGTCCAGAGGAAAGAAGTTGTGTGCGCAGGTATGTTTGAAAGAGCACATAATTTACGTGTAATTTGTGCATGTGCAACTCAGCATACCCTGCACACATTCACAGAGAATGCCTCATGTGCAGCTCGGATCTTCACCAGGTTGGGTAACCGTTGGTGATTCCCTTTTACAGCATAAGAAATCTAGGTCCTGAGGTGCAGGAGGGCCAAGTAACTTTCCAGAGTCCCACTGTGAGTCTGAGCCAAGCTAGAAGCAGAATGTAAGGCTGCAGCTCTGCAGTGTCTTGTCC
>WEKY01051501.1:0-15696 GCA_013390045.1 Picathartes gymnocephalus
AATTTTTTACTGTGGGTCAGATTTTCTCAGAACTATTTTTATCATGTTACTGATAAATTCCAGTCCATATTCTAATACATGCAACAATGCATATTTGTGGTTTTGTGTAGCTTAAACCTGTCATGTCCATTTGCAGTGTCTCTTTTTAACTTAACTTTATAATTTAAAAACTTTGCTTTTACATACATTTCAGGAGTAGTGACAGTGATGCCAACATTCATCTCCGAAAAAGGTTTTCTTGTAATGCTTCTGAGGAGGTAAGTGCGGACATTTATTTATTGCTGTTTCTCTGGTTCTCTTAAACTCCAGAAGTTCACACACTGTAAAAAGGCCTGTGACAGTATGAAAGTCTTGTGACTTCTAATAATTTTAGTGCTAAAACCAGGGATAGTTGCAAAGTTTTACTGAATTCTCCTAAATACATACTAAGCTTCACAGAACCTTGAACTAATTCACACAGAAGTACCTAATACTACAGTTAAATCTACTGTAACTTTAAATCTTATTTCATCATACCTGTATAGCTGCAACATTTTGCTTGTTTGAAGCTGCCTTTGTTTGCTGCCCCAGTTTCTTTTAGTTTTTGCATTCTCTGTATGATGTTGGTGCCCTGGTGTCAACCCTGAAAAAATGCTGGGTGTCTCCTGAAGAGCTCTGTTTCTGAAAAGTTCGTCTCCATCCCTCTTTCTCACAGTAGCAGTGTATTATATTATTAGTAGCAGCAGCTAACCCTAAAAGAATTTTAGTTGTAATGTGAAAGTGTGTCCCTAATGACAGATGTGATTCGTACAGGGTTCTTGAGAGCACACTGTACAGCTGAGGTCTGGATTTTTATTTTTAAAGTCAGAAGGAAGGGGCAGCACCAGCAATCTGGGCATGCTGAGCAAGGATAGGAATGTGGCTTTTATTCAACACAAAAATAAAATTCTGACCATCTTGGAGTTAAAAAAAAAAATGCTGCCACCAGTGTTCATTGAAAGGGAGGTTTCACACAGATGCTTTAGTTTTGCAATGCTGTCAGAGCTACTAGAAATACATAGGAACGAGGGCAGCTTTATTCAACTGATGAAAGCAGTTGAAAGCAAAAAAATCCTATTTCACAACTTTTTTCCTTTTCTGTGTGTGCACCAGACTGCAGTGGTGGATATTCTGATGGGGAATATGTTTATAAGCACACTTGCATTTTATTTGAGCAAACATTAGACACAATTTACATAAAATACACAATTACCACCTTTGTGAAATGCTGAATTTTATTTTTGTTATCTAATCTATATCTGGTTTGTTTAAGGAAACTTACGGTGTAAATGAGCAGAAGATGACAGATATGAGTGAAAATCCATTAATCATTGGGTGAGTGGTTCTTATTCAGATACCCTTTTGCAAGGAATCTATAACTCCTAGGTACTATTAGCTGTGATAAAAATGGAGCTGGAAATTAATTATAATGGTAGCAACTGTCTTCTGTAATGGCTCAGAGTCTACATTTCCCATAGGTGTAAGATACAAAATTTCCTTATTGCTCTATCTGTCCCTTGACTAAAACGCTTTTTCTTGACCTGAGAGATCCAGCTGTCTAAGCAAGATTCTGAGCATTTTCCCCACGTGGTGGAAATCTCAGGCTGAGAGAAGAGTGGGAGAACTTCAAATGTTAGGTCCTCTGATAGCAATGACTCTTTGCAGGTTTGGAAGACTGTCAAAACAATGTTTAGTGAGATCAGTGCCAGGGAAAGTCAATTACTTCAGCAGAGGTCTGGCCTCTGTTGGAGCCTCTATGAGTTTTGATAATTTGTATGTGTGTTTAGTTTAGACTTAAGGGGACGGGTCATGAACACAGAGTGTGCATCCCTTTAGTATTAGGGTCTAAATACCTATAATAAACAGGGGTCGCTTTAGGTTTTGCCTCTTAGCTGATACTGAATAGTACCTCTCAGGACTTCTAGGTAGAATGGTTGTTATATTTAGATGCATAAAACACACAAAATATTATCAGGATCCACTGGCCTGTCTCTCTTATGCTTCTGTTAACAAAAAAATACACAAATAGCTGTTACAGTTGTATCAGTTGTACAATTTGCTGATATTAAGCGAATTTTGTGTAATACTCAGGTATATATCCAGTAGGATGCCCCAAACAGAAAAACACCATTTTTCTCCAAAAGTAGATTAAAAACAGTTTACCAGAGTGTTATTCTTACAGTATTAGAAAATTATAACTTGTACCACCTTGTGCCTTTTTAAATAAGACCTTTCCTTGTCTTTGTGAGAGCTCAGTGGTGCTGACAGAAAGCATCGGGCTTTGAACCGTTATGCACCACAGCTGGGAATTTGGAAAGTTGAAACTTTGGAGTTGTCCTGGACACCTCCAACTGCTAGTTGGTTTCTTGGTTGGAAGTCTTGGGCTTTTTCCATTTAATATTCTAGTGCCTAGCATGAGGAGCTCTGAAAGTAGATGATTTGGGGAAAGTATATCAAGTCAGATCCAGTGTATAAGCAAAATTGTGGAAGTGTGAGATATGTTGCCCAGTGCTATGTTTACTGTTCTGAAAATAAAAGGGCATCTTTTTGACAGGTGGAAATCTCCTTACATCAGAGGGCTGTGCTGTAATGGCACATACTTAAACTACCTGAGAATTTGTCTGGAGTTTTCAGAAGATTGATTGTTACATATGTTGACTCTGGAAAGAACACACTGCTAGTGCCCAGTATGCTCCTCCTAGTCTAGCTGGGGCCCTCCAACTGACTAGACTGAAAAGGTTCATTAAACTGTTGTCTGTTAGTCCACCCTCTGATCTTCACAGTAGTTATTAACACTGAAGGTTTCTTCGTCTTTTCCTTGCCTCTTACTGAATTCTCTCCTGTTTTCAGGAAGAAAAAGGACTTGGAAGCAAGCGGGACTCCAGAACCAGCTCATGAGATAACAATTTTTGAGCAGCCAGAGCTATTCTACTTCATCATTTTCTTCTGGGTGCTGATCTACTGCCTTTTACTCCTTCCACAGCTTCTTAGCAACAAAGTTTGATCTGTGTGAGGTGTGGAAAATAAAGGATGGTGGCTGGATTGCTTTGTGTATCTGCATATGAATATGTTCCTTCAGATGAAGCACAAAGAGAAATCCAAGACCTGGTATTCATGTTTGTTATCAGGTTGTCCTCAATTCCTCTCCTGTTGTGCTATGACAGTGTCAAAGCACGTTTTATATTATGGTAATTGTGTAAATATATATAAAAATTATCTGATTTAGTAGATGCAATTTTGTACATTTGTGCCTTGCTTTATAAGATGCTAAATAAAACCAGATAATTATCAGTAGAAGTATGAACAATTTAGAGCTCTAGTCTTCAAAACTTATTCTTCTGGCTTCATTTTCTTATGTAGGGCCTGATAGCTGTGGAAGAGGGATTGTGTTGACTTACCTCTGGATCTGACCACCTGCAAGGGCAAGGCTAGAAATGCTTCTTCACATTTTCCATGGAATTATTTGAAAGAGTTGGAGACAGAGCACAGCTACAGGTAGTGAAACACACACCAGGAATTGATTACAGTTCCAGTTGCAAATCCAGTGGATCAACAAAATCAGGTTGGGCTTTATTGGGGTGGGGAAGTTTGATTTTTTTAGGATCTAAAGTAATTTTTATCCTGCACCTTTTGGTATGTGTGATTTGCAGGAATAAATTGGGTATGGAGAAGTGTGAAGAACATACATGCTAGCTGCTTCTTAGGAGACTTTATATGGGAAATCTCAGGCCAGAAACTAAAGTTTTTTTAAAAGTACCTCAGTGCTTCTGAGTCTGCTTCTGTTTCAATTTCTTTGCTGTTTTTATTTACAGATCACGTAAAGATTTCTCCCTTTTGCAGAGGCAAAAAATAATAGCTTTGCTGAGGCTACTGTTAAGGTACTAGGGCATAGTAAAAGAATTAGAAATATCTTTTAATTGTCCAAATCGACTGAGAAAAAAATGACAGATGTAGAACTAAATACAGAGAAATGCTGACAACCAGTATTGACTTTCTAGCACAACTGAAGAGATTTCTGTGGCCTATCCATGGGCACAGTTGAGCTACTTCCACCTCTTGTAATTTTTATCCACATCAATGATCACATTAAGATATTCGATATAGGATTTTTGCCAGAGAAGGTGTAATCCATGCTTTGTAGGACAAAAGAGAAGTTTTCAATTTCATAGCAGTAACTTTTCTCCATGTGACTTTTAGTGAAATCGCTACTTCTCATTGGCACATTTTTAGTTTCATGGTATGCTTTATGAGACTACATCACATTGCTGCTTCCACCTGAAAATTTGGAAGGTTCACTGCAATGTGATTCCTGAAATGGAGAATTTTATAATTTTACACTGAGTGAAAATTAAATCACATGGTTATAAGTTTTACATATTTTGTTGTAGCATAAGGTATATCCCTACCCTGACTAAGTTTTCAAATGACCTAATAGCATCTGGGATCAAGATACATCAGAATATATAGCAATTTATTTGCAGGTATTTAAAACCTGTCTGTAGTTGTGTTAGCTGCTGGGGTAATCCTAACCATCCATCACACTTCATTCTTCTTCATAAGCTTTTTATTCCCCTGGGATTTTTCTTCTGAGCTGCAGTTAGAATTCAGTAGAAGTAAGTAATGACAGGCAATTTTAAACATTGAAGATAAAATTCTGAACACCTTTCAACAAAGCTGAAATCTTTCCTATTCTATCCTATCACTGCTGACTAGAGCTGGATTCACCCCATGAACCTAGAAATAAGATCCATTGTTCTTGGGGAGGAAGAGATCCAAATGTCCCAACTTAATTTGGTTTAAATCAGCTTAAGTAAAAAAATACATTTCTTTCATCTTGTTCACGAAAACAGTCAACATTTTGAGTCAGCTAATTTTGTGATCCATGAACCTGTTTGTGCTTGTTGTGGAAGACAGTGATACTTTCTTTCAAAAGAAAACCTATGTTAGAAGTTTTGAAGGTACTTTCTGGACATAGGCTAAAATAGAAAGTTGAAAGGTTAGTGCTTTTTCCTCTAAAAGAATAAAACTTAGTAAAGAAACGTTTTATGCTTATCCTGAAAACCAGGAAATACCAGACTGGGGTACAGCATCTATTCAATAGCAACAAGCAGCAGTGTACCAAACTAGTTTGGAGCAAAACTGTTGACAGCTTTTCATTATGTTCCACTCTTCATAGGCTTCTTTGGTTTATGATAACTTTTTCTGACCCTTTGTATCTTTACTCTGGTTCTTCCATGTTTATTAACTTCAGCAGAGGCTATTTAGAGTTGGATTACAGTCTCTTTATAGGGCTTTACAGCTATCAAAGTTCAATCAAGTAAAGTATGTTCCCTTCTGTCTTCTCTCCTTCCTCCTAAGAAAGTTAATCGGGATAAGGAGCTCTTTGGATGTCCTATGTAAACAACTGACATCCATGAAGAATGGAAAGGTGAATGGGAATGCCAGAAATGTTAGTACACAGTATTTTTGTTCAAGAAGGAGAAAACCCAAGGTTTTCTTTCTTACCTACCACTGATGAACAGTGATTGAAATGTTGAAATGAGCAGTTTAAATGTCAAACAGCATCCCACAATTTTATTGGTCATCTCAACCAGTGTTTCAGTTTTTAGGTTTATTTTGTTGTGGGTGAGTTATAACAGAAGCAGTGTACCTTACCCAGTCATTCCATGGGTGAGAAGATCCAGGGTGAAGCACTAAGAGCAATTATACTGGTGTTGTCCACTAAAAAAAAGACTGAACTCTTGAAGAGTTTTACCTTTACCTGGAACTGTAAAGAGTGACATCTGTGTAAGCAGCAGCTTCCCCAGTTAAACTGACTAGTGAGCCTGCGTCTCTTCTTCCACAGTCCAAGATCCAATCCCTTAATTCAAGTGCCCTGTTCTGAAAACACTGTTTGGTTTGGGGGTCTGTGGCCTATTCTGAGCTACTGCCTAAAATCCTGATTATGAAACATTCATTATGGCAAAGCCTATTTTAACTTGCTGCCCAGAGGACTGGCTGGCAATAGTGGAGTGTTTAAAGCCTGGTGGGCAATCCATTGTCTACCCATTTTCCAACAGATATGTGCACTGTCTGAATAAAGTTTTTGCTGAACTTTTGTGAGTAATACTAAGCTTGAACTGACCATATTTAGTATATTGATTCAGCGGCTGAATTCAGATACACAGGGGTACTTTTCTGTTAAGACTCTTTCTAAAAGCTGCTGGTTTTGAGCAAATGTGGGTAGCAGAGCATTGTGAAGTGTAAGTGTCAGGAAGTGCCTTGAGGATCACTGGATAAAGGATGTTTGGTGTTCACAGAAGCAGCATTAAAGACTGAGTGGCAACTGTAATAGGATGGTTCAATGTCATTGTAGTCATGTAACTTAACGGCAAAGCATTTTATTGTGATTTTATAGAAAGTGCAAGGAAAGATACACTATTAAAGACAGAGCCCCAGTAAACATTTATGGGGCAGATGACTTAGAGTTGAGGGAATGAGTTAAGCAGTCACATAATCTACAAACTGACTGGAATATAGGTTTTGCCAAATTGTAGGAAATTATCAGTGCAAAGGCAGGGCAAGCACAGACTACAGTAAAAAACGACAATCAGTTTTCAACGCCATGAATATTTTTGAGAGATTGAGCTCTAAAATGTATTTTTATTGAGTTTCTAGATTGTAATGAATGTGTCTACAGAATTTTATGCAAAGCTTGAGAGTTCAGCTGTTTTAAAATGATTTTTTTATATAGCAGTGATCATTTTATCTATATATTTAATAGAACTGTAAAACCATTTTAAGAGTACCTGTAAAATTCTATGTATGTGATACGATTATTTATTAATTATGACTCATGAGAATGAACATTAAGCTATGCATCAGTTGTGTAATCCATTTGAAAACTGGAAACTGCAAACAGGAGAAGAGCTTTTCATGAACAGCAGATTTGAAAAGCAAGAGAAATGATTGAATACATTTGTGTGATTCTTAAGGTTGCATAGCAATATGTCATTTTGTGATGTTAAACTTTCAGCTAAAGTTGCAAAATATACTGAGTGATTGAGCTAATTTCTTCCATTAAAACTTCCTGAGGCTGAAATTTCTACATGTTGATATTTGGCGTCTAAACACACTTAAGTCCCAAACATTTTCTGGACGCTCAGTTTACTCCTGCTCAGTATGACTGTAACTTCTTTATTCAAGTAGTGCTCCATTGAGTTTACAGGGGTACCATGCCATACCCAGTGGGGGTTTTTAGGGTTCTCTGCACTAATCCTCACAGAATCCAAGCTTTAGGAGATTAATTTGGCCAATGTATGTGGTATCACATTCAGCCATCTAACACGATAATAATTATAATAGTGCATTGTCACTTATGCTAGCTTTAAATACTTGGGAGTCCCTTCTTGCCAAGCACAAACGTGAATGCATCCAGTGATGTGTTCAGTTCCTCTACTTCTTTGGAAGTCAGTGCAACACATCTGTGTGCCAAGCACACACTACAGGATCTGGCCCTGAGGGCACTTAAATCAACATCAACCACATAGGCCAGGAGGTCTCTGAAGCCTATGCAATGCCCATGCAAATCCAATATACACCAACCATGCACCACTCACTTCACTTACCTCCATTTTACACAGAGCATTTGTTTGCCTAAATTCTGCAGAATCAACCCTCCAAAGAGAGGAAGTTAATATCTACTTCCATCTTCAATTAAGAGAACAGCAGCAGAGAACAAATACCTGGAAAACAAGGGTGAGGTTTCAGCCTGGGATATGGCCATGGAAGTTCCCAAACTGCTACAGCTGAAAGCTCATACCCTGACAATAGATGGCCTGCTGTGTCCATTGAGCTAACAGGTAACAGATCTCAATGGAGGTAAAAACCACTAAATCCTTTGTATTTCTGCATTATGCAGGTTTTTTTCAGGTAAATACCTTCCCCTGGCACACCAGTGATAACACTAATTTACAGCTGCCCAACTTACTATTGTTCACGTTCCAAGTTTGTATATAAACAGGACACACAGTATGGCTTGTCCTCACCCATACCAGACCAAGATCTTGAAGCCATTCATGCAGGAGGATGGGATGCATGCACATTAAATGATGTGGAAAAGTCATATTCTCTGTGGACAAGCTCACTTGCTCTGTCCGTCACTTCACACAACTCCAGAGCTCACAAAGGGTGAAAAATTAACCCTTATTTTTTCAAGTGCCATAGTCATTTCAGGGTTATCTTAACTGAAATTGTGGAACATCAAAGAATTTCTTTCCTCCACTAAATGTAAGACATGGAAAACCTCCTTCCACCTCAGTGGCACTTTTGACAATTCCTTTCCAAGCTGCTGCTATTGCTGCTACTGGAAAATGAGACCCATGTTATTTTTTCCCCATAGTTGGCGGAAATGTCTAACTTTATGTTCCTGAAACATAAAATTGTCCTTGAGTGATTAATATATTTTTTTCTTCATGAAAAGTTTAGAAAAGGACCAATAAAAATGATTTTACCTTAGTGAGAAATACTAAAACCTACCATTCCAAAAAAGCCTAGTTCCTGGTCATCGCTGGTATGTTCAGGCCAAGTAATATCTTACTCCCCAAATAGTTTCATTACTCTCACTGGGCTTTCCTGGAATCTCTTTGAGTCACAGAATAGATTTGCTGTGTCCAAGGACCAGTTTGTACAGGGGGGTCCCTGGCCATTATTAAGACTGTAACAGAAAGTCACCCTTGTTTATTTCAAAATTACTGGTCTGATGTGAATCAAGTAACTTGCACCATATATGCTGCTCAGTTCTTGAGAGAAACAATGCAGTCCCATTTTAATGCCAAATAAGCTACACAAGTCAAATAAGTATTTTTATTGTAATAAAAAATTAAACTTGTACTTTTGTCTTGAACAAAACATTTTAGTAGGCATACCACCTTGTGCTATTGTATACTGCTGTGTAAAAAGCTGAATAAACTGTTTTACCTTTCTTGTTGAAGTTCTCTAGTTTAAAATGTAAAGTGCTAGATGGCTAAAGAGTTAATGAGGGACTTCATCCTAAATAAATCATTTGTAAGTAAGGAATGTAATATTTAATATATATGTTTCTCTTTGGCAAGTGGTGAGGAATGATGATATCTTTAAATGAGAACAAATGCTGGGAGGATTTGAGTGGTGTCCAGATACTGAAGGAAATGCATTTTCATGTACTTTCAAATACATTTCTTCTGAACACTTTTAGTCAGGGGCTTGTATTAGATGTTTGCACTAGTTGCTCAAAGCTAATTTTTGTGAGAAAGAACTATATTCTTCTGTATAGCTGGTACACTAGAAGAAAATGTTTTTAGAAACTGTTATGCTGTAATAAGAATAGTATTTACTAGTGAATAGCTCCAATTGATTTTACAGAATCTCCAATTTTGAAATAAACGGACAGGCTTCCTGTATCTAATCTGTTACCTGTGGGTTTGTCCTTGTGGATTCTAATTGTTTAATTTATTAATTATTANATATTGTTTTTATCTATTTACACATTTTCATACCCATAAACTAAATGCACTTTTTAGGAGAGAAGACCTCAGTAAAGACTGCAAATTCATAACGTGCATGGTTTCCCACTTACCCAAAAAGTGACTTTTCATTTTGGAAGAAGAATCTAAACTTTTTTTCTGGTCAACAAACAAATGGATTTTAAATTTTTATACAGGCGAAGAATTACTAATTTATTAATACATAGAAATTGGCATTATAAAGGGAAGCCATGGGAAAGCTTACAAAAACATTTGTGCTTAATTATTTACTGTTCTTACAATTTGTTTATTTGGGCTGTTTCTATATACATGTTTAGACTTGGGGATTAGTAAGTTACTAGCTGCAGTACCATTTCATATTTACTATGTACTTCCCCCTATACCTTAATTCCCTTTGCAGTATGTGAGAAAAAGAAAATAAAGTACAATAGATTTGCAATACAGTTCACAATCAGCCCCATGATGTGTGTCCTGAAAAATGTATCTAAATTGAACAAACACAGAGAAAGGAAATGGCATATGGGAAAGGTATAGGAATGCTTCTCCTCTAAAAGTTTCATGGATATCACACTTTAGAACTTGCAAATATTCCTCTAATCCTTCTACAAAATCAAATCATCCCACATGCTTTCAAAGTGTTTCTAATCACTCCTGAAGTAGCTGTACCTGCCTATTGGACCACCCTCCCCCACACCTAAGCATACATAGCAAGAGAATATTCATGGTGCTGTTGAGAATTTGGGATATTTGGGTCCAGTCCTGTTGGCAATGCAGATTTCCAAAATCATAGAATGGTTTGGGCTGGAAGAGACCTTTAAATGTTACCCAGTCTAACCACTCTGCCATGGGCACCTCCACCAAATCAGATTGCTTGGAGCCCTATCCAGTCTGACCAAATGTTTCCATGGATGGGGCATCTACCACTTTTCATTACCAAAACTTTAAAATCTCTAAATACACTTGGTGGAGTTTGTTTGTTTGTTTGTTTGGGGTGTTTTTGTTGGGGGGGGGGTGTTTGTTTGTTTTTGTTTCTTTTATTTTGTTTTTAATTGGGTTCATTTTGGTTTTTGCTACTGACGCTGTGGTTAGGAATTTGCAAGTGCACCAGGGAGGGGAAGGTGTGAAGTTCAAATAGGCAAGATGGCTCATCTCAGTGTGTGGAAGCAGAGTAAACTTAGAGTGGAATGAGATCCAGACTTTAGTTCAAATTCAAACATAGTAAGACAGGAAACGTCGGCCTGGTCTTCTTTTAACTACTCTGGGATAAAAGTAATTCTGATAGAAAGTCAAAAATAATTTCCCTTATTCTTGCTGTGTAATCACAATTTTTGTAGCTTGAAGATGATGAACACGCAGTGTTGGAAACAACATTGGATCCACCTGGATCTTGGCAGGAACAAAGACAAGCACAGGGTTCATTTCAGATAAGGAGCCCTACACGTGTACATACTGAGTATGCACTTCGGTTGTGCAGGAGCCCAGACCTCCTAAGGATAACCTGTGGCTATCACACATATTCTTGCTGGTAGTGTAAACTGAAACCGCCATCCTCTCTTCAGTGCTCATTTTGGTTGGTAAACAAAAGCCAGCAGGGGCAGGAGAACCTTCAAACTGGTGAGTGGATATAGCAAAGCCTTTGACTGGAGCTGTGATCTCTGTTAAGACACCAATATACTGCAGTAATCTTTTCTTGAGTTGCTATTTCTATTGATGTTACAAGGATTATTTCCAGGAGAGCTAATTGCAGCAATTTATGGGATGCCTTCTGTGCCATTCCTTGGTGAGACAGTACCACTGACTTACCACAGTCCTTGGCAAACTACACTTTATCTTGGAATATCAAATAACATATGATCAAAGCAAAATGTATAGCTCCATCTGCTGTAAATACTTTGAATTTATTATTTTTACATTTCTTTTTTATGATTGCTCTGTACCCTGGGGAACAGTTTTATCACTCTGCTGATAAGTATTTTCTGCATGTTATCATGAATCAACATAAATACAGATTTATACATTGTAAAGTGGTATTTCTTAGTTTTCAGGCAAAAATGAGCATTAACAAGGGTATATTAACTGTTGTATGACAGATCTTTTTCACTGTGCCATTGCAGCTGCTTGTGAAATTGCTTCCCTCTTTCAGTAAAAAAACCCCATCAGGTGAAGTCCCAAGTGACTGGAAAAAGGGAAATCTTGCACCCATTTTTAGAAAAGTTAGAAAGGAAGAGCCTTTGCCACTTGCTCCTCTGGTTCCCTACTGGCACAAACCTGAAAAGAAACAGTGCAGTGCTCAGTTCTTCAAGGGCTGACATCATCAGTAAACCTGGGCAAAACTTTTCCTTCTTGCTGCCCATGTTCTCCTAAAAACAGGAAATGTTTTTAGGCATGCCAAAGGCTTTTCTGACTCTCTCCTTTTTCTACTTTTGATGTATTTCTAAATTTACAGGAAAATTGATCACGGCATTCAAAACCATTGTAGGTTTGATGGCATCAAAATAAGCCAAAAATGATTTCTAGAGAAGCTGGAAGCAAGCCAATTTTGGTTTAAAAATATTCTCTCTCTGTGAGACATTCCAGAACAGCGAACACAGTTACAAGCTCAGAGTTGAATACAAATCTTGTGGTTGACTGCATTTCGTTCCCCATTTTTTCATCCACTGGTAGCTATAGCGGGTCAAAAAGGGATTTCTTTCCTAACAGAACATTTATTTTTCTCCATCTTCTTCCTTACCAGTGCTTTGAATTTGTTTGAATTTGAATTTGAGTTTCTTTATTGATGTGTCAACTGTGATAGACACACTCTAAAGACTGTAGGTAGAAGATGATGGAGGAGATCATCAGTCTGGAGAAATCCAAGGAAAAAGGAACTTTGCCTGGGAAATGTTGCCAGGAGAGAGAGGGGTCAGTTTCCAAACTATGTCAGCTCACATCCTCATGTCAGTAATTTAAAGAAGTAAAAAAAAAAAAAAAAAAAATTACTGAAGTTTCTCTTGCACTAGGAAAAATATCCTTGGAATTACAAAGTCTGGGTCACTGAAATGTGAAAGCATGCCAATTTTTTTTAAAATGCATTTTAGGGTGAGACAAAGATTTGTGCAACCTTACACCTTGTTAAAATCTAAGCTTCAGTTTCAGAAATGGAATATGTTCAAAAAATGTTCTTTCATCCAACTTCCTTCTCTATAATCATACCTGCAGCTTTTTCTCATAATACATTGCAGGTGTTATTATTAGCACTGTGGTCTTTCCTGCAGTGATTCACAGCTATGAGCTGGAAAACCTGGTGGCCAACTAGGGGCTTCTTGAGAGGAAAGCCTCAAGGAGAAATTTCCCAAATCAAGTGCAGAATAGACACATCCTTTCCTGGCCAGAAACTAAAATGCAACACTTGGGCTCCTATTTCCTCAGTAACTGCCAGCTTGTTTCCAAGTGCGTTACTGAACCAGCGTGTGACATGAGGCCAGAAGACATCGTGGCTGGTACCAACAGCAGGGAACAACAGAGGTCACCATTGTCTGGCAGGAAGGAATCTCTTCAGAGTCCATCTTAGAACCTGATGTGATGAGTGGAGCCAAAACACCTGGTTTCCATTGGTGTGATTACAGAGTACTGTAGCATGAACAAAGACAATTCATTGTGACAAAGTGATTTTTAATGTCAGTTTTCCTCTTTTCTAACCCAAACAGAATCTTTTTTTAATCTTAGTCAACATTAAAAAACAGAAAAGCCTCCACCCCCCATCCATTACTGATTTTTTAAAAAGGGAGACAAATGTGTCTATTTTCTTGTTGTCTAACAACAGTTATCCCATAGAGTAAATACCGGTATTTATAGTACTAAAGATACGGGGAAGGCCGTTACTTGCTACATTGTTACTTACTCTTTTCCAGATTTTAATAGTTGGGCAGTGTATCCTTTTCATTCCAGAGTGTGTTTGCTTTGTTTTTATGGTTGGTTGTGTCGTTTTTTACCAAACTCTGAATGCCAACCAGTTTGCAATATGTGGAATCTTTCAGAGTTGCTTCTCACATTGATGAGTTAATCTCACTTTAAAAATCTTTGTAAGGAATTTGTGAAATCAACATAAAAGTAAGTTTTTAATTTGGGCTTAAACTGTGAAGGTTAGGTCTGATTACACATTTGATTATGACATCAAATATCTGTTTCTTAGAATGGAGAGAGGATAGTGGGGACAGGATTGTAAGGAACAGCACAGATTTTATCCTGTACTTTTATATCAAAAACTTCTGTCAGCAGGCAGGCTCAAGGAAGAAGTTGCTGTGGAGAAAGACACCCATTTTTATAAGAAAATAACTTCCAGAATTCTCCTGGCATTTGTCTGTTATGTTTTCTAAGTATTCTGCTTGCTTTCTCTTTGAACCTACTTGAAATGGATAAAATTCATTATTTAACCATGGCCTGCACAAAGGAGGGTTTCTTTCTGCTCTATTTTGTTAGAAGGAATCAAGAATGCCAATTTCCTTCAGTACTTCAGCTAAAATTGGAAAAATAGACCCATATGCTCTGACAGTTCCCACTGGATAAGACTGAACAGCTGTTCTTCTTCCTCAGCTTTTGTCATGGGATATAATTATTCTTCCATCCGTAAAAAAACCAGAAGGATGCCCTTTCAATCCTATAAAAATACCTAGTACTGTAACATTTAACAACATAATGGCGGGCATTGCAGAAGGTGTGCTCTAAACAGCAACAGAGGTTTATGCCAAGAAAATACTTAATTTGATAATACCCCAGGCCTCTAGATCACTTTGAATCTGAAGTAGTTTTAGTCGGGTTGTTTTAAATGAACCTCAGGAGTGCTCCAGTCAGCTTTATCTTTTCATACTTGTTTTGTAGGTACAGTTGTGTTACAGTGGCAAGTCCCTGGTAGAGAGCAGATGGAAGGAAGAAGCTGGACATCCAGTGACAGATCTTCCATTGAAAACACACTGCCTTCAGCACAACTTACAAGGGCAGTGGCTGGCCAGAAGTGGCATTACATTTATGGTCATCTTCTTTATTAGGCAACAAGGCCAATGACTATCCAGTCCTTGTGCAAGCACTTGTGATCATAGGAGACTCTCACTTGGTCCCCTGGCTTCACACGAATGTAACTCATCCTTCACCTCTGGCTGAAGGGTTTTGGTGGTGGCAAAACCTTACCATATGCCAGCTGTTTAATCCCAGACATTTCAGGGCACTTTAAAAATGATTTTGTAGTAACTAGTAACATCTACTCCATCAATGGAGTGTTGCCAAGATACCGGGGTGAGACCATTGGTCCAGCCAGTCAATCTGCCTCATGCAATGACAGAAGGAGCTGCTGCTTTGGGAGCTCACATAAGTCAACCACCTCCAGCTGTCCTTTTTTCTTCCACCTTCTGGGCCCTGCACCAGCAAGGACTGAGGGTTCCCCAGTGGAAAAGTAGCACTTTGCTTGTGGCAGGAATGTGACTTCTGATGGAAATGGCCACGTGTGTGGAGAGGTGGGATTTTGTTAACACGGTCATGAGACAGCTTAGCGCTGCTCTCTGTCCAGACATTGCCAAAAAGGGATCACCTTTTTCCCCTAGAGCTTGCCGTGCGACAGAACAGCCCCATTCCCTCAGATCCGTCTCTCCATGACCAGCCCTGCCTCAGAAACACAACGAGCGAAGGGACGAGCCTTCCCCCCTCCCAAGATGGCGGGCGCCGCCCTCGCCTCAGCGCGCCAGACCCGCCCGCCCGCCGGGCACGGCCGCGCGCTCACAGAGCTCCGGCGGGGGAAGGGAGGGGAGCGCGCACGCACGTGCGCGCCGGGAGGGCCTGGCAGCTCCCGGCGGCCGCTGTATCCTACCGTTCCATTGGCCGGCTCGCGAACCTTTCACCTTTTACCCGGCTGCGGCAGCCAATCGCCTGCTTCCTCTCATAGCGTGGGGGATGCGGAGCGTGCGGACTGCGCAAGGCGGAATTCTCGGAGCCGGGTTGCGCCGCGGGCGCTGGGTGGCCCCCGTTGGTACGGGCGGGAGGGGCGGAGGCGGCGCTCCGTTTGCGTAGCGCCGATCGTAGCGTAGGGGCAAGGGCGGGAGGGGGAGGCCGTCCCGGGCCCAGGTGAATGGAGGGACCTGACAGCTGCGGGGACTGAGGCGGCGGCGGCGGGGAAATGGCGGCGGCGGCGGCGGGAGCACAATGAGAC